>CAUYRH010087211.1:0-39973 GCA_963574655.1 Perodicticus potto
GAGAAAATATCATGAATGTTATATTAATCAGGTTGATAAAAATATCTCCGATTGTATGTGAAGCCCGCACACTGTACTCCATGACTGAATTATTGTACACAGCTATGACTCAATAAAAAATAATTAAAAAAAAAAAAAGAAGATAGTTGAAGGCTAAAAACGTATGAGAAATTATCAAAAGAAGTATATAAAGAATAGACTCTGGTGGGGTTTTGAACAGGAATAAATGCTTACATACTCTTCTTAGAACTGAAAACTACTACAAGCTATGATAAATAAGATGGAGATTTGTAAACAAAGTAAAAGTATAACTATTTAAAAAAACAAAACAAAACAAACAAACAAAAACAAAAAAACCAGATGATTATTGTATAATGATATGGGAGCATTCAAATTATGCTCAATTAATATTTTTCTTTATTATTTTACTGTTGTAGATTCTATATTTCTAGCAGATGTTTTCTATGAATACTTCTAAAGAATGTCTTTAATACATATTAAAAAATCCCATTAGTATTAGATTTCATGATTACCTTTGTGTTTATTACATGTAATATTTAAAAAATTATTTTGTTTTCTGTTATTTGGCATATTACTAACATTTATAGGGAGTCTGCACTACCTGGTAAGGTGACGAGCACTTTGTATACTCTTGTTAAGGTATTTAAAATATTTCAGAGAGTCAAAAGAAGTAAATAGAAAACAATTTAGATAATGAAATCTTAAAATCTTATATTTGATCATTTAATAAATAATTTTTCCTATATAACATTTTGTTATAAAAATTATAGTTTATCAGAATTCTAATGTGTGTTAATTAATTTCATCTTACCGACTCAAAGTGTCTAGCCTAGAAATTTCTCTGAGAGGGTCTTGGGGTGAAGGGTTTGGGAGTATGGATCCCACTGGTAAATTTAGCTTATTTTATTTATTGAATACATGTATGACACATAAATATACCAAGAAATAAAGTATTTTAGGTAAACAAGCTACTCTTGTCTATCCAAAGTATTACTTAGTTTTTTAACCATTTTTAAGCTTAAAAGTAAATGTACTATTTGTAACTAAAACGAAAATATCTCATTCATGTTTATTTTCCCATATCTATATAGATATGTGTATTTATATAATTAAATAATATGTATAACTATTTTATATTCAGATCTTTAATAATCATAACATCTATTTGATGTATAGTGCCCTTTTTTGAAAATTCAGCATCCATGAGGACATGCTTGTTTTTCTACCAATGAATTAATTCATTTTTATCACTGCATATACTTCTTCTCATTCAAGTTTAGAAGCAAATTATTAATAGAGGACTTCAGGTAAATAATTAAACTCATTTAATTCTTTTGCCTGTCTATGATCCTTAAGTTATCTTTCTTTTAGTTTGGTCTTGTTATGCTCCAGAAGCTGATTCTTTGCTAAATTTTATTTTAGTACAATATGAGATTTAAGATTTACAAAAAATTCAAAGAAAATTAGAAATTAGTTTGAAGAATCAGTGGGCCAAATATGATGAAAATGATGTGGTTGCATAGTTAAGAAAAATAATGCTCTTTCATATTTAAAAATTAGACATATACACTGAATTTTAAATTTATTTAAGACCTTTTCTTGTGGCTTAGTAAATATCAATGATGCAGGGAGAAAACAGAGATCCATTATATATGGGAAGCTCATAGAAAGAAAGAGGAGAAACAAGTGAGGTTTTTCTTTTCATAAAGCACATTCCTATGAGTCATCCTGTGTACTGGTTATTCTCCATTTAGGTCAGAACTAGTCCCTGATCAATAGTCTAATCATAGTTACTGGAAGAAGGTCCAGTGGTTCTTTCTTTTCCCATTGTTCATCTAAGTCCTATACTGTTTTTGTGAAGAGTGGTAGGAAGTGTACCTTGACCTTGTGAATTCTCATAACATTTTATTTTACTCTTCTTCCACTGCCATCTCCTCATATAAAACTATTGAGCTGTAAGTAGTGTACTTAAAATGTTATTTTATAATAAACCTAGTTGCAAACCCTTATGATGACTCATAAATGTTCTGTAAACTCTCTCTGTTTTTTTTTCTTTTTTTGGTAAGGTGCTAGTGTTGTCCCTTTTGGGTGAATACCATTTACTAGGATGTAATATGCATTTAAAGTTTTTATTTATCTTGATGAATGCTGTTTTAGAAAATATATACATTTTTTGTAGCTACTTATTTTCTCTCATACTCTGTAAACTATTCAATTTGGTCCATAATATTTGAGATATTATATACTAATTTAAGCATATGTTTTATCCTTGTCCTATTTATTTGCTCTGTGTCATATACAGTATTTTTCTACAAACTTAAATTTCAAGATAAAAGCTAATTTTTTTTTTGTTGTACATTTTTTTCTTTCTGGTGAGCAAAAGAAATTGTGAATATTGAATATATTCATAAAGATGGAGGATTTCCCACTTGAAGCCGGTATACACTGAGAAGAATGTTAAAAGTAACAACATAGAGTTGTATAAGATTTTACTGTTGCGTATAATTTTATGTTTGCAGAGTGCTTTCATGTATTACTGTCTGTGCTTTTCATTAGTACTGATCTTAGTAGTATTTTTTACAGAATATCATGTCAAATGTAGGAAGGAGGGGAAATGTCTCCAGTGCCTCTGTTCTGTTGGAACCATGCAATAATAAATGACATTGGTTGAACTTAAATGCTTCTAGTTTTAATCATCAGCTTATGCAGTATGTTTTTTTCCTCCAGCATAAGTATTACTTTTTACGTTGTAGTAGTCAGTCTACATGATCTTGTCTGTATCATGCCCTTTAGTCCCTTAGGACAGTCAATTTGGCCTATTGTCTTTAGAAAACAGATCACTAGCCTCCTGAGCACAGTGACTATGCCAGTGCTCAGTCATTTGGAGCACATTATGCTGTTCTTGCCTTCACAACCCTCTGCAGAGGAGTCTAGATCAGTGGTTCTCAACCTTTCTAATGCTGTAGTGTCTTCTCATTGTTAAAAAGGGGTCGCGACCTAGGGTTGAGAACCGCGGGTCTAGACCCACCTAATTAGTCAGATCACTGGATTTTTCAGAGCTTGATTCCAGATTGATCTCTCACACTTGCTAGGAAACCTTATATTTGTAATTACTGAATAGGAGGAGAAATTGCTCAAGAAAGGTATGGGCTAAACTGACTAGAGCCATTGAGTGACTGAGGATTACAAATGAAGATAGAGGGTGGCGCCTGTGGCTCAAAGGAGTAGGGCGCTGGCCCCATATACCAAAGGTGGTGGGTTCAAACCCAGCCTTAGCCAAAAACTGCCAAAAAAAAAAAAAAGAAATGAAGATTCAGGTGTCAGGGGAAATACAAAACTGTAAGAGGATGATTTGAAGGAACAGAATGTTAATACTAAAAAGGGAAACAAGTTTAGAAGCAAATTATTAATAGAGGACTTCAGGTAAATAATCTTCTTTCTTTTTATATTTTCTTTTCTTTATATTTTTCTTTTCTTATTTACTTCAGGTAAATAAGCTTCTTTCTTTTTATATTTTTTCTACTTTCTCCAGTATCTACGTACCATTAATGTCTTCTCTATGTTTTTGATTTGACTTTGTAGTGAAATAATGAAAGAATTAAAACTGATTTAGTTTTCCACCCTCTTTCAAACGACCTTCATTGTAGTCATATGAATGGTTTAATTTTTCCACTAGTGCATTATATTATTAAGATGCTTTCTTCTTTGAGTAATAGATATGAAACCAACATTTTTGAGTAGAAAGGCTTGATTTTTTTCCAATTAAATCTACCCAAATATTGAAATACTTTTATGAATTAACATGTAACCAACTTCTCTTCCGAGGGACTGCTTTAGAACGTAAATGCAAATTGAGATTTTTTTGGAAAGGAGAATGGAGATAAGCATGAGAGAAAAATGTTTTATATTTATTTTTTATCTTTTTTAGTATTTTTTTATTTCTTTTTTTAAACATTATGTTAGTTATTAGAAGCAACCAGCTTTTTCTAAATTTATTTAATTTTCCTCTGAGAGTTTAAAGACATGATTGATGGCATATAAAATAAAAACATCTATTTCAAGATTTACTCAAAGTAGATATTAAAAACTCATTGAGAACTTATATCAGGGACGTAATACATTTTGTTGAAGGTAACTATGCCTTCTGAAAGCCGGGAGTGAGATGTGGTATTAGTCTCAAATTCTCTATGTCTTATAAAATTTCTATTTATAGAATGACACCAATCTGGTTTGATTGGGCTGATATTATTTCTGAGGCTTTTGCAATTGGATAAAGATAAACAAGTATTCATCTTAAACTTTGAAATTTTATTTTGTTTTTATTTTAATGTCGTCTGTTTTGAATTTTTTAACTCAAGCTTTCTGATTTGATACCTTTGGTTTTATAATTATGTATGGGAAAAACATCCAAAACTACAGTGTTTCAGCTCTCTGAAACTATTCACTGTACTTCTGTGATAATGGAAATTAAAATAATTAGCAGTGATAATAAACTCATTTTTAAAATTGTTATAAATATATGGTTTCTTTTAACAAAAATCCTTACAATTTAGTACAAAAAGCAATCAAAATAAACATTTACGGAGGGCATTTTAACACAAAGGTTAAGGGACATAATTTACTTTTAAATTTAATTTTTGATGGTTTCCATACTATTGTCTATGAGTCAAATACTAATATATTCTCTTCAGATACAGGACATATTAGATATTAAACTGATAACAACAGATACTACATTTGATCTAAAAGACCGAGAAATGATGATAAACACATTTGATTTTAAATTAGGATTATTATAATTCCAAGTAACTGCTTTAATCGCTATAATTGTTTTGTTAACTTGTTTTTTGGATAAAAAGTATTCTAAAATCTTATCTTTCTAAAATGTGAACTTATCTGAGAATATGCATCTAAATTCTTAATTGATAAGGTAATAATTTTAAATATATTTTGTTACTCTGTTCTGTACAACAGTGGTATTCTAAATAAGCTCATTTCTCCCTCTCAAATCCCCTCTTGGCTCTGTATTTCCAAGTGTCTTCTTTTCTTTTTGGCTGGTGCTCATTTTGTAGTATGCCCTCTAGCAATTTTAGTCATCCTATCTAAATTTTCCAATAGATATAATCTAAGCAAATTGGGGAGCTTCTTGCTGAAAGTAGGTAGCGCATTAAATTAGAAAACCTGAAATGCTTAATCCTCAGATATCCACATAGCTGACTCCTTCACTTCTGGTCTTTATGTAGATGATACCTTTTCAGGGATGCTTAACCTGGCTACCCTGTCTAAAGTTTCAACTACCATCCTTCAGTATTTGATACCCTTTTCCCTTTATTTTTCTTTCTCCTTAGTGACATGCTTATCTATTCCATTCTCTTTTGCTTCTTAACTGTCTATCCTTCTCTCCTCCCATTTCCTTTGTTTCCCCCTTTCTTCCTTGGCAAACTAGCATGAAAGCTTGACTTTTTTCTGTTTTTTTACCACAGTATCCAGTGCTGATGACAGTATTTGGTATATAGCAGATGTCTCATAAATATTTGTTGAAATAATTACTGAATAGAGGAATGACAAGAAGGTACTAGTGCAAGAGACTGAGGAGACAGATGTAACAAATGATGGGGTGAAGGGGGGAAAGGATAGGAAGAAGTGAAAAAACGACAGCTGTTAAGTCTGAGTTTCAGTATGAAAATGAGCCCATTCCCTCATGTGTTTAGTAAGTATTTAATAAGGATCTATTGAACTTCTGTATATCAGGTACATTGTACTTAGTACTGGGGATACAAATTTGGAGCAAAATTAGACATGGTCATAGTCCCTTAAGGAGTTTACAATTTGGTAGGGGACACAAGCATTTATGAATTAATTATTCAAGTGAAAGTGAGATTTCTACTATTATGAAGGAGAGTATGTCGTGCTCTGAATTCTCATAACAGGAAGATTTATGAGGCTTGCTTGAGGAAGAAGTAACCACAGAGTAAACCAACAAAGAATTTAGAATCTAAAAGACTAAGAAATGCTAATAAACACATTTTTAACACATTTGATTTTAAATCAGGATTATTATAATTCTGAGAGCAGAGTGAAGAACAGTTCATAGAGACAAGGGAACATGTGCAAAGGGTCTTTGTTGGAGGAAGCGTGGTAAGAATGGAGCATTATCCGCAAGTTGCCCAGTGAGCTGACAGTATAGGGGGAGAGTAGTGAAAGATGAGACTGCAGAGGGAGGTGGAGGTCAGAGATGATTAGGTTTGCCTTTTAAACCAGTCTACACTATGGAGACTGGATTAGTTGAGACAAATGAGGTTTTTATCCAGACAACAGGTAATGAGTGGTTGTGGTGATGGAGAGGGGTGGGCAGATTTGAGATGTATTTAGGAGATAAAAACATAAGATGAAGCTGACATTCATAGAAACACTGTCTAAAGTCGGGCTGCTATAGCAAATTATCACAGACTGGTTGCTTAAACAACAAAGTTTTTTCTCACAGTTCTGAAGATAAGATCAAGCAAGGCACCAGCAGACTGTTTGTTGAGAGCCTGCTTCCTGACTTGTTATGGCTGTCTTCCTGCGTCCTTACATGGCAGAAGCAGAGAGAGAGAGAAAGAGTATTGTACAGGTTGCATTAAACAATAATTATGACTAGAAAGACAATTAACCAGGACAATAGTATAATCTCTAGATTGGGGAAGGGGGAAATTTGCAACCTTATGGCCATTTGGCCTTCTAGGTCCTTAAGTGTAGCCTTATGAGCGAATCTTAATTTCATAGAACAAATATTTTCATTTTCATTAATACACTTTTGTCTGTCTTTTATGTTTTTATTTTATTTTAAAAATGAAGTATTTAAAATACCAAAGAATAAAATAAGTTTCAGCGATAATCTTCACAGATTGATTGGCACAATTAAAGCATTAGTAAGCCATAAGGACTAAATTGATGGCTGCTATGCTCATGATTTAGTTCTAACTCCACCCATCTGATTGGTACCACTATGTAGGAAGGTGGTTGGGGAGAGTTTATGGGGGTCTAGTATGCCAGTCTGTTATTACATTTGATAAAAGTGCATTGCGTTTTTGTTGGGAGTGGAATTTGTAAATAGCCACACAGTTCGATAGTATTTTTTAATTCTGTATGCTTAGCAACGTATCATGTCAAAGAAGACCAAGAGAATGCTGCAGGGAAAAAATATTTATAATGAGGACTGAGAATTCCAGTATTGTTTCTGCTAAAGATAAGATGATTTGTTGGATTTGTGATAATGCAATATCAACATTAAAGGAATTCAGTGCTCATCAACATATAACATTGATAAGGACCATACGTATTTTAAATTAGAGGGAGAGGTACAAAGAGTTGCCTTGCAGAGATTAAAAAATGAAAAGCATAAGCAAAGATGATTCTTTTAAGACCTGGAAATAATGCTTCTGAAGCAACTTATGAAGTAGCTTATATACCCAGGAAAAGAGGGAAGCCATTTAATGACATAGAAACTGTGAAAGAATGCGTTATTGTGAAGTTCACAGGATGCTTACATTCCAGTAAGGTTCCAAAGTACAAACACTGTCTCTTTCAAGGAGAATCATAATTGGTCAGCAGCATGAATTAGTCTTCAACTTAATAGCATGATGCAATATTTCAGAAGAAAAAAAAATATTATTCAGTCACTATGGGTGAATTACCTGATAATACTGACTCAAGGCAGGTTTTATACTTCATTTGGGTCATAACAAAAGATTTTCTGTGCTACAAAGAGTACTTTGTGCACTCTTAGGAACAGAACATGGGGAATAGATATCTTCATCAACTTTACAGATAAATATAAAATTGGGCTGAATTTGGTAAATTTAATGTATAAAGAGATGGTGCACCTTCCATGACAGGAAAACATGAAGGGTTTATAGCACAGATAAAAAAAAAAAAAGGATTCATAGATCCAGATGCTCTCATATCTTTTCCTTGTATCTTACATCAACAAAAATCTCTGTGCTACTATTTTAAGTGACATTTTGCAACAATTTATAAATATTGTTAACTGTGTCAGTTTTGTAACATTCTTTTTTTTTTTCTGCTGTGAGAAGTAGAGTCTCACTCTGTTGCCCAGGTAGAGTGCAGTGGCATCATCATAGCTAATAGCAACTTTGAACTCCAGGGCTCAAGCAATCATCCTGCCTCAGTTTTTCTATTTTTAGTAGAAATGGTGTCTTGCTCTTGCTCAGACTGGTTTCGAACTCCTGAGCTCAAGCAATCCTCCCACTTTGACCTAACGGAGTGCTAGGATTGTAGGCATGAGCAACTACACTGAGCAGTTTTGTAGCATTCTAAAGTTGTAGGATGAGGTATTCAGTATGGATTTGCCATATCACTTACAGTGCATTGGCCGTCGCAGGGACAGGTATTAGCTAAAATTGTCTTTCTTTGAGTACAGATTATTGAAAAAAGATTTGTATAGCAATGTATCATTTCTGTGTGATATCATGTCAAATCAAAGTGACTTGAATCTTTTTTTGCAAGGTACAACTAAGTCTATATATGATAATTGGCAAAAAATCTAAGCATTTTGGGGAAAAAAGCTATCTTTTTTCAAAACACTTCTTCAAAAGGAAATTTTGGATGAATGTTTTCCCCAGTTACCAGTGGTCATTGGTGAGCAAGATGATGTATGAGAATCACCTAAAGAATATGCACTTGTTACAGACCTATTAATTGGAGAATATAATGAAAGGTTGGCTGACTTTGGGAAATGTAACATCACATTCAGATTAGCATTTCAGCCTCACCTGGTTGACACCACCAATGCACCTAAAGAACAGCAGATGGAATTGATTCAGCTTTTAGTACACAACAAGTTAGTCATTGTTTGAAGCTAAGGAAGAGCCGGTTGAAATAAGGAAAAATGCAGAACACCCATATCTTTGGCAACATGCCTCCAAAACACTTTTTTTGCTTTTCAACCACTTTTGCTGTGAATCTACATTCTCCTACCTCACCTAGATCAAGGTGCCCTTAAGGTCACAGATGACTGATACCCACTCAGAGGATTAACTGAACCTGCGCATCTACATGCTGCAACCAAATATTAAAATATTTCCAACAAAAGGCAGGCATGGCAGAGTCACAGCTAAAATGTTAGTTAACTTTAAAAATAACAAATGGTTTCCTTTTTTGAATTATTAAGTGCATAGAAGTTATATTTTTATAAAATAATGTAGATTTTTGCATATATATAATTGAAGTTTCTTGAATGTGGCCTTATTTGATTGTAGGTAAATTAATGAGGACTTCCAACATGAAAAGCCTCCTCACTCCTGCTCTGGATGAATGTATGTTACTATTAGGTACTGTATATCATACTTAGATTATGTAAGAATATTTGAAATATTTAAATCTACATAATTCTAAAAAATTGAAAGTGGAGTTTATATGATGTTATAAAAGGTATTTAGGGAGTACTGTTTTTGTAACTGCATTGTCATTTCTTGCAAAGTAACATAAAACATATTTGCATGTATATATATTTATTTTCAAGATTGTTAATGATGGACATGTTGTCATTTACATAGTTTTCCCTGAAAATAATCTCAGTGCTAATGATAGAAACATACATTGTTTAAAGTGGACTTTTTAAATGAATCTTTGGTTGTGGTTTTAGTTTGTAAAGTTTTGCATGAAAGTGCAAAAGTGATCAGAAACTATAGACTCATTGTTTTTTCTTTGTTGAATTCAGGGATATGTGGTTTCCTGAAAAAATTTGAGTAGAGAAACTAAATTCTCTGACATGAGTTTTCTGATCATGCATATTTAGTAGGTAAAGCTTTATTATTTCATTTGTCTTAGATGATTCGAGAATGTGTTGATCATTAGTTGAATTTTTTATTCTGCAATCTAAAGAGTTACAGTAATGTTTTAGGATACTACAAAAACATAAAGTTGACTATACTGTATCAATTGCCATTTGATGATTTTCCTCTTTGTTATGTTACTTAACAGTCATGTCTCGAAAGTGAAGGATCTTTTAGACGTTAAACATTTATACAGCGAGTCACTAGACTTTAAGTTAAAATGTGTATTAAGATATATGTGGTTATCTTGAACTTGTCAAATTGTTTGGATTACCCCCCCCCAAATTTCTTTATATTTTATGTATTGATTTTATTAGAATGTGGGGGAAAAACATACTTAAACTTTGACATTTGCTTTACAAACTATGTAACATTATTTGTAATAATCAAAGTAGATGTTATCAATGTGCTAGGTACTTCTGTTTATCTTTCCATAACCACACTGTCCCCTCCCCTCCCCTGTCTGTGTCCTGGGAGGCTGAACTGTAATTATCATCCAGCTTCTCTACCCGTTGGCTTCTGGTTGAGGTAGACTGGTGGGAGACACCTAGAGAAGAGCAGAGGATAAGGGGAGAGTGATTTCCTCTGGTACCTTCCCTAGTGTTACTTCCAATAGGCAGCTTTCCTCTCTCAAAAGCCATTGCTCCTCTCCAGAGGCCTTTTGTATGAATCACTCTCTAGATTCTGGTAAAACACCTCTTTCGCCCTTTAGGTTTAGGAATGGTAATGTTTTTTGTTATTGCTCAATCCCTAGGAACTATACATTGTGTCTTGTTCTATATCCTCTCTTATATTCTACTTCTTTGTAAATAATTCCTTAACCCTTTTATTTCTAGTGGTTTTGGCAAATAATCATCATTTTAAAGTTGATTTCTAGTGGTTTGTGGCAAATAATCATCTTTTTAAAGTTTCTAGTCTCTCAGTGCTTTCTCAGTTTAAATGAACATTACACTGTGAGCTTCTGACTTGTAGCAGTGGTTCGTTGTACTTAAATATAAGGTTGCGCGTATTTCTGTCTTTTTTGTAGTTTGGCGCAGGATATAATACACATAATGCTTTTACTTCTTGGCATTCAAAGGGTTAAATAAACTGTTCTCAAATTACTCAGTTTGAGTGTGACACCTTATTTTTTGGCCAGGACTGTGAATACTTCCTGTTCCCTTGGAATGGCTTACCACTATTCTCTTTATTAGAGTATCGCAGGAGTCTCTGTTGCTGAACTCTGCCATCAATAAGTTGTTTGATTCAGGCAGGGTGCGCTCACTCTCCGCTCATTTCATCTGCAAATGGGAGTGGTAATAATTCCTACCTCATTGGAATATCATGAGGGTTAATACATAAAGTGGTCAGAATAGTGTCTGGCATAGTTAATACTCTAAATTATAGTTTGGTTATTATTTTTATTATTGAAACATAAGGGATGAAGTCGAGAACAAGTAGTATGGTTGGGGGTGGCGGGGGAGAGAGAAAATAAGAACATAAGCGGGTGTGCACATGTGAGGACTGGAGTAGTTATGTTTAAAGAATAGAGTATTTGCATTTAAAATTTCAGAGTTAGAACATGTTGAGCTTATGAAAAGGTCCTGCAGCTGACTCTGAGAGGTGAAGGTCACTGGATTTGAGATGGACATATTGTTGAAGTATGAGAGGTTTGTACTTACAAATAAAACAAGTGCGAGTATAACATCTACAAATGTAGACTGACAAAGGTGTGTTGTATTGACCACTTAAAGATGACAAAAGGCATAGCTGAATGTAACTTGATATTCTGAAATGAATAGCTATTGGTAAAATTTCTTTTGCTTTAAGTAATAATTGCATTCCTAGAAAATTTGGTATGTATTTAATACTTGGAAAAGTGCTGTGTGATATGAAACATGGTTTTTGGTTTTAGCTTATATAATTGTTTCTGCCCCATCTCTCCCTTCATGAATAGACTCTGTAAGTCAAGCCCCATCTCTTCCTTCATAAATAAACATCATAAGTAATGCAGAATTTGATTCAGTTAATTTTGTAGCACTGTGCTATGCATTTGTGCAGTGCAAGGTACCCAGCATTTCTTTACCTCACCCAGTAAATACTTGGGGGATCCTCCAATTCTTTTATTAAAGCCTAAACACATTTTCATAATATCTCCATTGAGCACTTCTGGTTGAGAGGAAAGAAGGCATGAAATAGTGTGTGGATTAGACCCAAAGAGAAAGGTTCTTCTCTTTTGCATAGTGAGCAAGTATAGTAGAGACGTGAGGCAAGAAATCACCTGGCAACAACTTTTCAGGTAGAATCCTGGTATAAAAGTTGCAGTGGTGCAAAGTAGTAAAATTTTCTCACCGTCGCAGCCTCCTGCTCACATTTCACTCCTTTTCTCAAGCCACTCTTAGCCCAGGTGTCTCTGGTAGCCTGGTTATATTCACACTGGCGACCCAAGAGAGAATTCTTGATATATTTGGTAAACAGTTTAATCTCAGCATAATTTCTCTTTTAACTATATTAGTATTTTCCTTCCTTTGTAAATCCAAGCATTTCTTTTTGATCCAAAACAGAGGCAAATACCTATCTTTCCCATGTAAATGTTTATTTCTTTATTTTTTCTTGCCATAGGTAGATGTGTTGCATAAAAATGTAATCATTGACTTTCTGTGTTTGCTTGTGAACATATTCAATTATACTAAAATGCATTGGTGTCAGTAAAGATGATTACGGAAGTTTCATCTTTTGTTCAAACTGATAAACTTTTAATTGAGTCCAAATTAGCCAACTTTAACAGTTTTTTCTGTTTTGAAAGGATTATCTCATTTACAACAGTTCAATTTTGGTGATTCTAATTAATCAAAAGTATTGTTTTCAAAAGATTAATGTTATAAAGCCTAGTGATGTTGAGCTTATTTTAAATTAGATGAGTTTTGTAATAAGGGACTTTTTTTTTTTTTACTTTAAATAAAAATTTAGGATAATAAAAAATGATTATTTGCTTAGGGAATTAAATGAGGTCTGATGAGGTTTTCAGCTTCATTAGTGAAGTAAAACCTATCATGAAGATTAGAAGTAGTTCCTGAAGAATGCATGCCTTATGAAATATATTTCTAGTTTCAATCTGTTTCCTAAGGGATATAGCTATGCCATGGAAGTGACTGTGATTAGCATTAATTGTTATTCTTTTTGAGTCTCTCTGCAGAGATGCCAGAACTGTAAAAATGAAACTCCTTTTTTGCCTTGTAAAGGTCATAGCCACAGACATGATCTTAAAATTGAATGCTATAATGTTCACATAAGAGACTTAAATGGTATTTCATATTGATTATATGCATGGGTGCGATCTCTTTATTAAGTTACATTTATTCTATATAAAAATATGTATTCTTCCAACCAGTAAAGGTAATATAATATATTATGTAAAAAAATTAAATATTTCATAAAATCCAATTTGTTCTTTTTCTTTAAATTTAACATTATGTATTGCTTAGTGAATATTTTAAACTGGTAGGAAATAATTTTATCTCTAACACTTTTTCTTATAAATTTGAAAATCAAGATATTAAATCAGTTGGTTAATTTCAGTTGCTTCCCTTCCTCCCCTCAGAAATGGGGTCTGCTCTGTTGCCTAGGCTGGAGTGCCATGCTATAGTCAGATGGGTCACGCAGCCTTAAACTCCTGTGCTTGAGTAATCCTTCTGCCTCAGCCTCCCAGAGTTCTGGGATTATAGGTGTGCAGTGTGTCCACTCTCTGCTGCTTTTAACTTTATCTTGGTGTGAGGTTCATAAAGTACAAATGAGTCTCCTGTTCACCCTAAAGTGATTTTTTCGAATCATCCTTTCCAAATTCATTTTGGTGTAATGTGTGGAGCGTCAGAGGAAAATTATTTCATCTTCTTTGATACACAAAATAGCAGTTTGTTTTTTCTCTGTTTTTGCCAGTATAGACAGATTATTCTTGAAAAGTTTTGTGAAGATTAAATTTTAAAATCTTCTATTTTTCTACTGAATTTACATTATTACTATGTTGTATTTATACTCTGACAATTAATGAGCTTGATTTGACTAAAAAGAAGGGGGCAGTGCCTGTGGCCCAGTGAGTAGGGCACCGGCTCCATATACTGAGGATGGTGGGTTCAAAGCCAGCCCCGGCCAAACTACAACAAAAAAATAGCTGGGCTTCCTGGCAGACGCCTGTAGTCCCAGCTACTTGGGAGGCTGAGGCAAGAGAATCACCTAAGCCCAGGAATTGAAGGTTTCTGTGAGCTGTGACACCATGGCACTCTACCGAGGGTGTTAAAATGAGACTCTGTCCCTAAAAAAAAAAAAAAAGGTACAATTTTGACTTTATTTTTAGATCTGGAACTCCTCAAACTTATCTATAATGATAGATAATAGATAAAAAATTTAATTATAGTTTCTAAGTCTTACAAGATAAAAAATCATAATTCATAATATTTGTTAAAATGTATCATAAGGAACAGAACCCTAAAGGTATTGCTTAGTAATCATCTGATTTAACAAAAAGACAAAAGGTAAGATGTTCAAGTATGGTAATTTTGTAAATCTTTCTTTTCTGAATATTTAGGGGACTTAAAAATGTCTCTTGGAAATCATGATTGAAAGGTTCAAGGCAGTTGTAGAATGCTTTAAAGGCAATGTTTTTAACTAAACTGACAGGAAATAGGATGCCTTGAGAATGAGACTTGTGACTTATGTTAAGTATAAGGCTTACGGCCATTTTAGTTTTAGTATAGTCACTTTACTGTTGGTCCTGATATTTAATCTGTTGGGGAAAGATCTATCGTGGGGCATGGGGCAGGGAGAGACATCTCAACCCACTATATAGTAGCCACTTTACCAGATGGCTTGCATTGATCCTCACAGCCTGTATTTACACTCTTATGTAGTGTCTTCCTGAGTTGAATTGCATTGACCAGTGTAACAATAAGGTACTGCAGAAAGGATGATGTGTGTCTCCTGAGGCTTAGTCATAAAAGAAATTATGGCTTCTTTTATGCTATCTCTTGGATTCCCTGTTCTAGTGACTCTAGCTACCATGTTATTAGGATGCATAAGCAGCTGATAGAGAGGCTTACATAGAAGCCCCTCCCAACAGTGGGCACAGGGTGGATGAGCCTTCTCTGAGGTAGATTCTCCCGCTTCAAATAGACCTTTAGATGAATGTAGCCCAACCTTGGCTGCAACCTTGTGGGAGACCCTAAGTTAGAATCACCTGGTTAAGCTGCTCCTGAATGCTGATCCATAGAAACTGTGAGATAATAAGTGTTAATTGTTGCAAGTCTCTAAATTTTAGGGCAATTTATTATGCAGCACAGAAGAGTAATAATATATATACACACAAATAAAAGCAAAGTCTTAACTGCGATGTCTATACTAAAAGAAAGTATGCACTACTTAGAGAGTAACTAACAGACTTCTGATTTAGTGTGAGAGTTTGGGAAAGCCTTGTGAGCTTAGATCCAAAGATCAGGAAAGAGCATTTCTGACAGAGCAGTATGTGAATTGCCCTGTGCTGGGGAGAAGCAGGGTACTTTAGAGAAACCAAATGTCAAGAGACAAAATTACAACAAATTCAGTTTAAAGCTCTTAATTGGCTTTATTTGAAATTCTAAAATTAGGCAATACTTTGTACTATAGAATAGAATGAGCATTCCAATATACTAAAGAGAGAAGCTTGGTTAATAGAACAGAGCTGAAGAAAGCATAAATAAAGAATAAAAAGTGGATTGGTCATTCCAGAGTTACTTTCCATGTAAGGTGGGCAGAGGGAGACAGAACAATAGGAAAATAACTGACTAACCTCAGGTTGCTTCAAGTTACTTTTAAGGTAAAGTTTAAAGGCAGAGGAAATTTTTATCATGCTTGCTAAAGCTAGGTTATCTTAGAAGTTGGCTATCGGCTCCTTCGATTTTTCAGAATTTCAATTAACTTGGTTTCAATTTGGTGACCTGGAACTTTAGCATGAGTGACTTCATTTTGGGTTTTTAGTGTACTGCAGGAACTTAGTCTAAAACAATGGCCTCTTATGTTTGTTAAGTAACACAGAAGAAGACCAGCGTGGCTAACTGTAGATAGCAAGGAAGAGATGGAAGAAGATGAAGATACATCAGAAAATGCTAGGCGTGGGGCCTTATTAAGAATTTTGGTCTTTATTTTAAAAGCATGAGAGTTCATTGAAAAGTTTTGAGCAGAGAATAGATGAGACAGGTATTTTGTGAAGAACATTATGATTGCCTGGTAGAAGCTAGATTAGAGGTGGTAGGCTGGGAGTGAATGGGTTGTGCAAGAGTGGATGAAAGGAGACCAGTCAGAAAGCAATTGTATTTATTGAAATACATGATGATAGTTTAAACTGGAGTGGTAGCAGTTTCAATGGAGATGTTGAGAGAACAAAATATCGGTAAGGATTTAGATATACGCGGTGAAGAGAGAAGGAGCTGTTAAGGTAGGTATTTTGCCGTGTTGTAGGATGGATTATAACTCTTACGTTTTTCATTTTGTGTGTGTTTGTGTGGAAAATTTTATATTTTGTTTTGGACATGTTTTTAGATACTTTTCAGATAGCCAAAAAGTAGTTTAAAGAGCCAGTTAGGTATAGTGTTCAGGAGCTCAGAGGAAAGGTCTTAGCATGAGATAGAAATTTGTCTGATTTAATTCTTATTAAATCATCCATATGTAGAGTCCTTGAGGAGTTTTATGGCCAAAAGAATGTGGTCTATTAAAACTTTTTTTGTTTAAGAATAATGCAAGTCCTTTAATACGTTTCTGAAGACCATGAAGGGGATTCTTAATTCTCTTTCTTATCCTGTGTCTTCATCAAATGCAGCTATTTTTTCATCCTTTTCCCCAAAACATGTAAAGAAGCTACCCTCTACTTTCATCTCAGTTGGCTTTTACTGTGATTCATCCTTCATCTTTTGTTCTTTGCTTATTATTTAAGGTGATGTTAACTGTTCCTTTTTTGACAACATAGGGCCTTCCTTGTAGTGCAAGACAGGGAAAGAAATTGGGGCAAAAGCCAGATGTTCTTGTCATGCTTAGGGAAAGGAAAGTTGGGGAATAGTAACACATTAATAATTTTTATCATGTAACTGAATTATCAGCACATAAGTAAAAACTGAAGCTGTGAGCCTGGATGAATTTGACCTTGTCATTGAATTGAGTAGATGAAAGGATGTCCTGATCCTTGAGTAGCTCTATCATTTAATGATTGGGTTAAGGAACAGGAGCCTAGTGGAGATTTGTTAGGATCTCTGTTGGCTTCTGATTGGAGTTTCTGAGCTAACTCCTGCTTCAGGCCTCAGTTTAGACATTGGTTTCTTTGGGTATCTTTTTTTGACATTTCATTTCCTGGTTAGGTTCTTCCCCAGCATGCACTGATACTCTATTATCATACAATTACTGTAATAATTTATTTAATTGCATGTGGTCCCCAATAGACTGCAATCTCTGAGAGGGAGGGAGACAAGTTTGCCATTGTATCCCCAGTAAGTACTGTCTTTTATCTTTTATGTAATAGGAGAAATAAACACCTGTTTAATTAATTCAGGCAGGTATTCTCGTTAGGCTCATTAGGTTTCATGTGTGTATACCCACAACATTCCAACTTAGCTTACTGTCAAACTGTGTAGGTCTGCTCTTTAGCAAACAATAGAAGCAAGCTGTCCTCTAGGTTCTTGTCTTAGATTATGACTTTGAACTCTGTTACCTAATATCTATAAAAAGTTTGGGGGAAATAAAATTTATGAAGGACTGCAGTGAACTTGGACCATATCATTTTCACACTGTTAGAATTGCTTTTAGTGAATCATATGTCACTTATTCTATAGTTAATACTGAGGTATACTAAAAGTAATGCAACTTTAAATTCATTATTGTGTTTACTGTAGGGATGGAGGAGGAAGCAGTAATTTACCATCTTATTAGTTTGTGAGGATTGATAGGAATTTTTTTTCAAGGTGCAGTAGTAGGAACACTTATTCTGAATGACTATGGTTTGTAAATATATGCCTGTGTGTTTAGTTTTTATGGGTACAGGGAGTGATGCAGCCGTTCACGTTTCTCTCGTGGCTTTAGGGAAACACAGAGGTGAATTTTGTGGCTGCTTTTATCAAAGGACATAGGAATTTTATATCTTATGTTTTGAGTAATAGTCATATCACTGATTTTAATTATACTTTTTTTGGACACATTTTATTCATATAGGAGTCTGATCACATATGGTTCAAGAATATTCAAATAATAAATCAAACATATTCAGATGTTAAAGATTGGTTGGCAGACATTATAGTCATTGATGGCATGCTTGCCTTTAATCAGTCCAGTATAAAACTTTATGTATACCTCAGTGGTCACGGAACCATTCAGCACAGCTTTCTTAACTATGAGCTATTTGAAGTTCCCAGTTTGAGCACTACTGACTATTTTTTTCAGGCTCTGACTGGCTGTCAGGATCTCATCAGCAGTTGAGGGAACTAGCTCAACTTTGGCATGATACCAAAATATGGCCAGCTGAAGCTTTGAGTAAGTCATAGCAGCATTCATCATTGCTGGGACTTTTTCTTTCCGGAGGTTATGGACGAATTGGGCATGATTCTAGGATGCAAAGTTTATTGCCCCATATGGCCAGCTAATTATACTTTTAAGATTTCTTCTATCTTTGTTGCTACCTTCTTCTCTTTCCCATCTCCATTTCTTTACTGTTTACTCGGTGTACTAATTTGTCTTTGTATATTATCTCAATTTTTTAAAAAATATTAAGGCATTAGAAAATTACATGTAGATGTCTATAACATAATGGATCTCTTATTGGTGATTTGTTTGAGAAGTGACTTCATACTAATGTTGACTTCTCTCACTGGATGCCTAGGCTCTTCCAAGTTATTGTGACTGGCTGTGGCCTGTGCAAACTATGTCTTATACATTCTATTTTTCGAATAAAGGGTCTTTGTTTTTGCTGCAGGGAGTGGTCTTTTGTTCTTTTGTCATTCTCTATCCATTCTCCCAGCCTCCAAACTTTTCAAAACTATTTAAAAAAATAATTGCTTCTGTTCTAACTCTGTGATTTAACAGCTATTTGAGTTAGGTAGAGGTATTTTTTTTAATAGACTGAATTAGGTGGAGGTAAGCTTTATAATAAAGACAAGGAAACATAGTTATTGTCCTGTTTTTATATTGTATAGTTTTTTAAGAATTTTAAATATTTATGATTTTTTAAGAATCATTTAGATTAATTCTAGAAAAATCAGTAATCTTGAATTATACTCAGGATAGACTAAATCTGATAAAATGTAAGAAAGTTTTTAATGAGATAAATGTATGACAGTTAGGCTTTTGTTCCTGAGTGAATTTTTCTTTCCACTGTTATTTTAAGGAGTTAGGAAATAGGGGCGATTTAAATATTATACGTCGACTAGGTGAAGTTAATTGAACACTTTAATGTGGTTATGTTAC
Organism: Perodicticus potto; assembly: GCA_963574655.1. Taxonomy (NCBI): domain Eukaryota; kingdom Metazoa; phylum Chordata; class Mammalia; order Primates; family Lorisidae; genus Perodicticus; species Perodicticus potto. Next base: position 19,308 of record CAUYRH010087211.1, read on the forward strand.
AGTTTAGAAGAAACTAGGATTTTTTTTATAGATGCATTTGAAAAGCAATTTTCAAAGTAATGTATTTTTATTGTTTTGTTAACAAATCAAACTTTTCAAGTTATTTCTGACTATCAAACCCTTCCGGAAAGTTGTTCCATCTTCTTCCGGTCATCTAAATTTATCACAGGGCTTTAACTCAGAAGGTTGGTGAACCTTCTTTTCCTTTTGATCTTGCATCCTGGCGGGTGCTTGGATATTTCTTGTGTAAGAAAAGTTTTGGTGGATGAGTCAGTGGACTGAGTCATAGGCAGCATGAAGCCTCTAGTGTTCTATACTAACTAATTGGAAACAGTTTCAAAATTAATTAAGGCACAGTTGTCAGCTCAGTGTTACTGATTGACATCCCACCAAAGTATTTTGTCTTTTGGCAACTTGCTTAATTGTTCTTTGGTATTTAGGTTTTTGTTTTGATTTATGCATTTTAAAAAATCTGTTGACTAGATCAATAGTTACCATGTTGATTTTTTTTTTTAGAGCCCTGTTATGAATCCTGTGTCATTTATGTTTCATTTCTTCCTTGCTTGATGCCCTTTTTCTCTTAAAAAATATTCAATACAATTTTTTTAATCTTGCTAGTTTATCAGTCTGTGAGAGGAACCTTAGATGGTCCATAGAACCTAGTTCACAAATAATGGTATATTGATTTGTCAAATTAGAGTCTACCTTCCAGCTAAACACTATGTATTTTATTTAATAAAAATAAAATTAAATGGCTTGCTTGGATTCCCCTTTGCATTGAATTAATTTGACCTTAATATATTCATTACAAATGACATGTTTTGAAAGAGTCTCTTTCTTCATTGAGTTCATATTTGTTTGAAAGAAAGCATTTCATTTATATAAAGGATTTTGCAAGGGGGCTTGATTAGGTATTCTTCATGTTTGTAGAAGAATAAACAAGAGGAAATCAAGACCAGGAAGATATTTTGGCAGAAGAGAGCAAGTATGTTTTGGCAAGATGATAAAATGCTTGGGTGAATTACTGAGGAAAATAAGAAGAGAAGAGAACTCACATATTGTGTGCCTACCAGATTTCAGGCACTTCACATACATTATTTCTCTAGATCCTCCCAACATCTCTGTGGAAGCCTAGCGATTTAATAACTTACTCAAAGTCCTCAACAATATCTGTATAATCAACACCTTAGGCAATTTATGGCAGCGCTTTAGTGTGCTATCTAGTGCTACATTCAGGCATTATGTGAAAGGAAAATTAAGGAAAAGCATTTGATGTAGTTATAAAAATTGGCAGTCTACAGGGTAATAAAGGGATTATACATCTTTTAGTCATTCCTCTGAAGTATTACTCTTGAAGTCATTGATTGAAATTGAGACATATTAATGACAGATATGTTATAATTTTTTTGACAGCATCTTTTCTTCATGCTATGTAACATTAATGCTTCATCTTACAATTAGTGTCATCTTAGATTTGGTAGAATACAGTATATGATCTTTCTCATTCCTTAGGAATGTTTAGGAACAAAGGCAGCCATTTGACCTATTGGGTCTATTTTTGTTTTTCATTATCCCATAAGTTTTAAAGAGATGATCTTTAAAAAAATTCTAGGGTTACAAATGTTTTAGAAACACAGCATAATTATTCCTTCTCTTAGACATTCTAGCCAACCCCCACTCCATTTTAAACTTGTTATACAAACTTATTTGATTATAGATTTCTGCCCACTCTGCCTTTTTCTTACTTACCTGTTTTTAAAAGGGCCTGTGGTTGTGCCTGAGAATTTAACACACTGCTCACCTAACTTTGGGAGGTACTGGGTTATATACTCTTCTTGCCTAAAATTGAGTATTACCAGGAAGAGTCTAACCTTGCTGTGGGCCAACAGGTTTTTTTCTTCAGCCTTCTTTTTTTTTTTTTTTTTTGAGACAGAGCCTCAAGATGTCACCCTGGATAGAGTGTCATGGCATCACAGCTCACGGCAACCTCCAATTCCTGGGCTCAAGCGAGTCTCCCGCCTCCGCCTCCCAAGTAGCTGGGACTGCAGGCGCCCACTGCAATGCCTGGCCATTTTTTGGTTGCAGCCATCATTGTTGTTTGGCGAGCCTGGGCTGGATTCGAACCCGCCAGCTCAGGTGTACGTGGCTGGTGCCTTAGCCTGCTGAGCCACAGGCGCCGAGCCTCTCTTCAGCCTTCTTACTCAACCTCTTTATATTTCTATTTTTTGCTTATAGATTGGCCACAACCATATTGCCAGTTGTCTTTTAAAAAAAATTTCTTGAGTCATATTTTTGTATATAGTTGTTATTTGCTAGCAAAATTGTGATATTTGAAACTTATTAACTAGATCTTTAGGATTTATTAATGATTCTAAATAGCCAGAGAATTCATGGTGATGTGTAAATTGTAATGGAAAAACAATCCATTTTCTGGTATCTTATGACGTCTATAGGTCATAGGTTATGGGAGCCTTATTTCCATATCTTATGCTGATCATTTTAACATAGAACATTTTTCATCTTCAAGGACTCACTAAAGGGGGGTAAATCTCTGTTCTCTGATATTTTTCATGTTTCTTTCTCCACTTCCCTACTTGCTCTTCTCTCCCCATTTTCCTCTGCCCTCTTTCTAAAATCTGTACTCACTTCACTTACCAGTTCTGTGTTCTGTCATGATTGTTTATTTAATTCTATAATATTCAGTCATGCTGATTTCTAATTATATTTTCTATTTTTATAATGGTGCTCCTGGAGCTGTACTTTTCTCATTTCTTTATAAGAAAGCCTGCTTAAGTCTTTGACTTTTTATACCTGATCTGAGCTAACTTCTTTTACCAACCTTCCTCATTGTCATAGTGGAGCATCATGTCTGTTATAAAGGGCTTTAGGTATACTAATTCTATTGCAATCTTTTCCAATTTTTCATTTTTTTACCTATGGTACTTATAATTGTGTTTTGTGCTTATTGAAGTTGGTCCTCTCAGCAAGTATTCTTGAGTTTGTGTTTTGTTCCTATCATTGTGGTGGCTATCATGGAGTTTGTATATATTTTTTAATACCCAATGATTTCGATCTGGAAACACCTGTTAATTCATAACCTAATACATTCACAGCATATAAAGTGTGCCCAAAGAAGTATAATATTGCATTAAAGGGTATGAGATTAGAAATGTGTATTGATACTACATTTTGTAGCAGTTTGACTGTCAGGCTAAGACAGGTTCTTTTTTTCTTTTTTTTTGGAGACAGAGTCTCACATTGTTACTCTTGGTAGAGGGCTGTACCCTTATATCTCACAGCAACCTCGCATTCTTGGGCTTTAGTGATTCTCTTGCCTCAGCCTCCCAAATATCTGGGACTACAGGTGCCTACCACAACATCTGGCTGTTGTTTTTAGAGACGAGGTCTTGCTCTGGCTCAGGCTGGTCTCAAACTCATGAGCTCAGGCGAGCCATCTGCCTCGGCCTTCCCAGAGTGCTAGGATTACAGGCATGAGTCACTGCGCCTGGCCAAGACAGCTTTTGAGGGAGGGAATAATATGCTCCATTTTTTTCTATCCTGCCATGTCCTTTACCCCAGACTTCAATGATTAAAGGTAAGAACTTGCTGCTTTGGTACTCTTACATCTTCTGGACTTCAGTTTGTTTTATGAGTTTTTAGTTATTTCTACATTGAAAAATCTGTCATAGGATATTTCTGCTGATAGGATTAGACATTGTTCATAAAGTAATTGACAAACAGTACTTGGTACATATTGAGATGACAGTATTAAAGTGACGAAAAGTATTGGGTTATAGATGTAGCTCAGTAATGTGTGTGTGTATGTTTGTGTATGATAAGGGTGAGTAATGAGTGTTGAACCACCAAATTTGCTGTATCCTAGCCATTTATCAGACAAACCACACCCAAGTCATTCTTGCAGTTCTTGTTTTCTAGGCTGGAAATCAGAAGACCTGGGTTTTGGTCCCAGTTCTGTGTTACTTTGTGGATTGATTTCCCTTTTAGGCCACAGTGACTTCATAGATGAAATAATGAATTTGGTTCATGTAATTATTAAAATGTATGATCCTGGATTTAAAACATATTATACTTTATGGTTCAGCACGGTGTGATTGAGGGTGGCTTAAGGAGAACATGAGAGGAGGGTCAACTCTTTTATCTCATTGTACTATTTCTGATGGATTATTCAAACTAAATTGGTAAATGACTGCTTAGGATTTATATGCTTTCGGTAGAACAGTTTCTCTACAAAAAGGATCTACACACAAAAAGCGCTACAACAAAATAGTACTTAAAGTTCATTTAAAATATGTTTGCATTTCTCAAATTGAGAGTCAGTAAAGAAAATTCTGAGGCAAGAAAATGTCTCTGAGATGTTCTACAGTTGGAAACTACTTGTTGAGACAACTTAGGAATTTAGAATAAGAAATTGTGCAGTTTTTGATAAATTTACACTCCTTATACCCCCACGCCCAGTGTGACCCTTTCACATTTCAAATATACAGACTATAGGTCTGGCATTACTCAGGATATATCTCTTAGACTAGGTATCCTAAACTCCTACCCAGATTAGGCTTTAATCAGTTTCTCCCCACCCCACTACCCTTTCCAATCTCCTGCATTGCTCCTTGTCTCCTTGTCAACAAAATGAAATTAGAAGATTTCTAAGATATCTTCCAATTCATTAATTATACTGCATCAGCATAGTACTGATCTTTCTTCAGCTTGGCCTGTGTTTCGTTGTCATTGGTTCTCGTGTTCTTTTCTTTGGCCCGTTTCCATAATCTTTCTTCTTACTACTCTCTACGTGGCCCATGAAATTGAAGTGGATTTGTGTGACAGATACTGAGGGAATAAAGGAATTGAACTGATATATTCTTACTGGCACCTCTTCTTTAAGCAAACACACAAACTAACTTATTTGTTATTTTGGATATGGAGAATGAAGAAGCAGAAGACTAAAAGTGGAAAAGTTGAGGATATCGAATTGGGAAAGGTGCTTTAAGAATATCTGTCCTAATTTTGAAGTGGGATGATATTTAAAAGTGAAAAATCCTTCCTCTACATACACACAACCCCTGAGGAAAAAACCTAAACAAAACCTGTAACATTGATATAATTTTACTCTAGATGAATGGGAATATGTTTCTCTCACTTCCAGTTATCAGCAGTTTGGAAATCCTGCTTATTAGGATAGGAAAGTTAAAAAAAGAAGAGAATCATTGCTGTCTATTCAAGAGAGTTAAGCATTTAGCATTACTTTCCTATAAGGCTTTATTTATGAAAGGTATTCTCAAGAGGTAATGAACCTGAAACTGTTCCAGCCTGTTCTGAAATACTCCCACACTATATTGTTGGAAGAAGTTTAAGCACTCTTTGTAAACCTATGCCAGAAAGTTCTTTGCATTTGAAGTTTCTGTCCTTAGTTTGGATTAAGAGGAGGAATTTCCCATCTGTTCAGACAGAAGAACAGTGATCAAAAAATAGGTAATAAGAAAAGATTTTCCTGTTTGAGATGTGCTTTTTGTGGATGAAAGGTTTTCATTGGAATGAGTTATTTGTTTTCACATGATAAATATTTGGGTTTGATGTTCTAAACAAGTATTTGGATCTGAATTAAAAGCAAAGTTATGGTTCTAAATATTATACTATATAATTTACTTGTTTTGCTTGGTACTGGGATTAAAAATCCTGTTGGCAGTCTTGATTGCTTAATATCTTAGCCCTCTCTCCTATTTAAAAACATAACATTACCACCTTCTCATTTCTTACCATGATGACTACAAGAACTTTTCATTGGTGACTTACTTTCAATATGTATTTTAATCTGCTGTTATATGGATTTAACTTTAGATCTGATCATATCACTTTCTAGTTTAATAGTTGGCAAATTTCTGGAAAAATATACGAGTTCATTGACCACCAAGCCTATTCTACCTCTTCAACCTTCTCCTTTGTCTCCATGCCATAATTGCCACCTATATGACACATATAATGTTCTTTCAGATCTCTTATTTTGTTATGAAACATTTCTTTTTTTCAGTTCACAGTCTTTGGGGGACTTCTTTGTTACATTGGAAAATGATTTCGAAGAAAAAAAAATTCAGTTGTCCCTCTCTGTCATGGGGGTTTGTTCCAAGACCCTCTTTAGATAGCTTAACTCCACAAATGCTCAAGTAAATTATATAAAATGGCATAGTACTTGCAAATAACTTACATATGTTTTCCCTTTAAATCATCTCTAGAGTAGTTACAATTCTATAGAGTGCCTATATATCATTTCATTCAAGTTTATTCCACATAACATAGTACTTGGTGTAGTGGTGAATTTGAATTTTACTTTTTGGAATTTTGTGGAATTTGCTTTCCCAAATATTTTCTATCCTCAGTTGAATCCATGGATGGGGAATCTGAATAAGAAGGCCAGATGTATTCTAATATGTGATTTACACAGCTAAGATTGGTTAAATGAAGACAGACAGGAAGAAAGAGAAAGAATTATTGAGATATGTAGGTAGATGAAAACATGGAAATCTTAGTCTGTTGGTTGCTTGTTAAGAGAGAATAAAGAATTAGAAAACTTAATTTTACTGTTATATCAAAGTTTTGTCTTTGTGACCTAGTCTACTGAGTGGGCAAAAGAGTGTGCTCAGAACATGATGGAATTGGCATTTAGAAAATCCAACAGATAAAATATTACACTTACTGACTCATGAAACAGAAACAATTAAGGTCCCAATTTAGAATGATTCTGGACAGAGGCACTAACAGTTAGGATCATTTTACAAATATCCATGTGGTAGAGTTGGAAACATGAACTAAGTGGAGAAATTAGTAGTGCTGGGAACGTTCTGGTTTAAAAATTGAGCTGCTGTTACGCTTCACAAATTGACTCATTTGCATTTTTATATAAATATCTAGATATTTAAAATAATGGAAGCTGTTTGAATTTTGGTTCTTATCTGATCCTGTTATTCTTTCATGTGTAACTCATAAGTGTACAGTTTATCTTAATTTCAAAGGAGCTGGAAAGGGAATTAGGAGATCCAATTTATGCAGATTCTAGCATAGTAGTTAAGAATATAGGCTATGGAGCCATATTGCTCAAGGACAAATCTCTGATCTTTTTCTTACTTGTTACTACTTTTGTGATTTTGGACAAGGCACTTGACTTTGCTTTAGTTTTCTTAGTTGTAAAATATGGATAGTAATAATACTTACCTTTTAGGTTGTAAGTTCTTGTGCACTTTGCAGTTTCTGCCTCACCATTAACTTGTTATGTAATCTTAAGTTTGTAATGCTGGGCTAAATAATGTGTAATTGTGTAGTCAAATGTGCTACTACCCTTAAGACACTTTTGCATACATAGTCTATTTTTCTTAATTCAAAGGAATTTAGAATTTGTATTGGAATTTGCATCAGTATCAGTAAGGTATGATTTTAATATATACAACTTAAGTGAATTTGTGGGTTACCAGTGACTTTGTGAGTATTTGCAAGTATTTTTTTTTTTGTTTGTTTGTTTTTTAAAGAGAGAATTTTGCTTTGTTACCCAGACTGAAGTATAGTGGCATGGTCATACCTCAGTGCTGCTTCATACTCTTAGACTCAAGAGATCCTCCTGCCTCTTAGTTTTCCAAGTAGTTTAGACTACAGGCTTGTGCCACCATACCCAGCTATTTTTTTTGTTTGTTTGTTTTAGAGACAATGTCTTGCTGTGTTGCCCAGGCTGGTCTTGAACTTCTGGGCTCAAGAGATCCTCTTCCTCCCCAAATGCTGGGATTTCAAGCATGAACCACCACATTGGGTCAAGACTGGGCAAATTTTATCTCATGTTTTGCAGACAGAGAGCCATATTACTATTATTGAGAATTAAGGTATAAAAAATAGAAAGAAGCACCTTTTAACGACATTTATACAGGCAGGATCAGAATTGAGAACACAGAGAAAAAGAATTAAAAGGCAGAGTATAGGTAAGATGATGTCTAGTTGTTTGAACATTAATAAAGCATTTTATAGGAAAACCAGTCCCAGCTCCTTCTCATGTAATTCTTTGGCTCTAGCAAGGTTTTTCCTCTGACTTAAGACTATAATGTACTCAGTAATTCCCCATTCATAACAATGTGTAGAATATATTGCCTTCCAGTAAGAATAGGGCATTCTTTAGTAAGTTTCGTTAGGCCTTGAAAAAAATCTCCTAACTTTTCAGCCTCTTTTCTTGACGTGGGGGCAGTGAGGGACTAGATTCTTTAAATGTCTTCCAACTCTAAAATTTATGGTTCCTGTTATTCATCCACATGTGTTGCCCTACACGTTGCAGTGATCGACCTTAGGAAATGCTACCTTGTTTCAGCGGTGTTGCCTTTAGCTAATTCTTCATCTATCCAGGAATGTGGATCTTCTTACTTTGTATTAAGAAGTGAAGTATATTTCACTTGTACTGAGTGAAGTATATTTCTCTCCTTATTTTTAACTTTATTAGATTTATTGTCTTGTCCTACCCTTCTCTGCTGGGTTTCTGGAATGCTCTGCTTGAATTAATAGCCCATGAATCCTCCTCCTAGGGATGAGAGGGAGAGTGTAGGATCCGAAGATTTGAGTAAAGTCTGAGGAAGAAAGGGCAATATAGTAGTAAAGAGGCCTAGAAGATAGGACTTGGATAAATAGTTCAAACCCTGCCTTCACTCTGTGCCTTATTTTCCTTAAGTTTAATGAGGATAAAAACCCTCTTGGGACTGTATTATTGAGATTATATATTTGGTAATTATCTTTAAGACCATGCTTGGTTCTTAGTGAGCATGAAATAAATGATATCTAGCATCAACAATTCTCATTTTAAAGGTTTTTTTCTAAGAACCTTACAAGGATTATATCAGAAAGCAGATTGACCATCAGGGTAAAGTTCATTTATATGCCATTTGACTGTAAGTGCAGTCATTAATAACAGAGTCTTTTTTTTTTTTGAGACATAGCCCCAAGCTTTCACCCTGGATAGAGTGCTGTAGCATCACAGCTCCCAGCAACCTCCCATTCCTGGGCTCAAGCGAGTCACCTGCCTCTGCCTCACAAGCAGCTGGGACCACAGGCGCCCGTCACAACGCCTGGCCATTTTTTTTTTTTTTTTTTGGTTGCGGCCGTCATTGTTGTTTGGCGGGCCGGACTGGATTCGAACCCGCCAGCTCAGGTGTACATGGCTGGTGCCCCAGCCCATTGAGCCACAGGCGCCAAGCCCAGAGTTTTTTTTTGTGATAAATTTAACTTACTAGAAGCTAGTATGCCTAAAGTTGAAGACTATACAGATATGAATTTTTTCTTTTAAGAACAGTGTATTCTATTCTGCATGGAGAAACTTCTATGTTCTGACATGTATCTAATTTTTTAATTTGATACTACTATATTGCAGGGTGTCCAGCCTTTTTCTCTCCTCTACTGCACATTGGAAAAATGAGTTGCCTTGGGCCACACATTAAGTACACAAACACTAAGGAAAGCTGATTAGCAATAAAAGGATCTATGCATACTTTTTGTGATACCTGATACCACCGATAAGCAAAAAAGTCTTCACAAAATTAGCATGTGGCTTGCGGGCTACAGATTGAACACCATTGCTTTAGAGTATAATATATATCCTACAGTAGGAAATCAGATTTGGAAAAAAATCTCAGAAAAAAATCTCCTTTATCCCTTTACTTTATAGAAGACATGATCCCGGGAAAGTACCCAGTTGGGGAAGAGGGAAGAATTGAGGACATGAAATCCTGTTAAGGTGTATACATCTTGGGAACATTTTCTATTTTTAATGTAACCAGAATGGTTAAGAAATTTGTCTTTCTATTCATGTCATGAATGCATTTCATGTTTTTGAAATTTCAACATTAAAAGATCTCAATATATTTAGAAAGTGTAGCTTCAGTTCAAAATGCTATAATTCTTCCTGACTGCGGATATTCATTACAATAGAATCTTTGAAGCCTTTAAAAATGACCTTTTCAAATAGATAAATATCTTTGCCCATAAACATTTATGTCATCACTTTGTACATGTTTTAAATCAGTCTTATTTCTCTTCTGAAGTGTTAAAAATTACCGGTGCTTTATTCTGAGGGAGGGCAGAGGGAATAAGACAACCAAAAATGTGCACAAGGTTACTTTTTTAAAGGATATAAACTCAAAAAAAATATTTTTTTCATTAAAAAAAGGAAGTTAATGTGTATTTATTAACAAATACATTCAAGTTAGAAAAATTATAATTTTTATGAGCTCTCAAATTTGTCCATAGGCAAATTTGTTTCCTTCTTTGTTTTATAAACTCATGTATATCTACTGAAAAACCTACAAAGGATAGTACTATTGATAATTATTTTACACTCTGGTAGCTTTGGCCAACAAATCTGATAGTTCTACCCAGAAGAGAATGGCCTTGAAACACAAATAAAGGAACAGAAAATATCCTTGACATCAAAAGTATTCAAAACTAGGCACTTAAAATTTTTTTCTGAAAAACATAGTTGTTTAAGCTCTGATAAATATAAGAAATTATATTTAGTCCTCATTCCTGAAGTTATAAACCCTTCATTTATTCATTTCATGAAAGGTCTGATGATTCTTACTTGCAGGTCTATTGTGGGAAATGATCAAGGAAGAAATGGTAACATGATTCTTTTTTTAAATATCAGGTTATTCTGTTATATTGTTTTCTTTTCCTTTTTTTTTTTTTTTTTTTTTTGAGACGGAGTATCACTATGTTGCCCTTGGTAGAGTGGCGTGGCATCACAGCTCACAGCAACCTCTAACTGTCTTGGGCTTAAGCGATTCTCTTGCCTCAGCCTTCAAGTATGTGGAACTACAGGCACCTGCCACAACGCCTGGCTATTTTTTGGTTGTAGTTGTCATTGCTTTTTGGCAGGCCCTGGGCTGGGTTTGAACCCAACAGCTCTGGTGTATGTGGTGTTGCCCTCACCGCTGAGCTATAAGAGTGGAGCCCTGTTATATTGTTTTCAAAATTATTTATGTCAAACAATAGGATTCTATAATTAATGGCCTGGTTTAGGTTTTAGGATTAGGATTTTTATAGAAATTAATCTGTTCAAGAGTGATTTCTTTGATGTCCTTTGCACGGTTAAATATGGATCAGCTGAATTTCTTCTAAAAATGACCCTGACTTGGGTAATCCTGGTTACTTTTGAAAAATATTTTAAGGTATTACAGTTGGTGTATTTAAATTTGCCAAAGACTTGTGCCTGTGGAATCAATATGGTGAGTGAAATTTTACAATAATATGCTATAGGCATTTGTAAAATAGTTTGATAATGGTAACAACTATCATTGTTTCATTGCTTATATATGAAAGTACTAAATAGTCATTAAATGTAGAATCCGAAGGCACAATATTCCCCCTTTAACAAACCTAGCAGGCAATGGTATTTATTTATGTAGTTCGTCATTTAGTTTCTTTATTGATTCTCAGTCTTACCAGACTTGCCATCTACTTTTCTAGTAAATGTTTTGTAACATCTTATTATTCTGAAAATACAATAAAATGTACACAATAAGAAATTCAGGCTGAGCACAATGGCTCACACTTATAAGCACTTTGGGAGGTTCGGCTAGGAGGATTGCTTGAGGCCAGGAGTTTGAGACCAGTCTGAGCAAGGATAAGATCCCATCTCTACTAGAAACATAATATTAGCCAAGCATGGCAGTGTAGCCCTAGCTTCTCTGAGGGGCTGAGGCAGGAGGATGACTTGAGCCCAGGAATTTGGAATTATAGTCAACTCTGATGACTCTACTATACTATAGCCTAGGAAAGAGAGCAAGACCCTTAAACAGACACTCAAATCAATATACTATCTATAATTGAGAGACATAAAGGGAAGTAAATCACATTAAATATTAAGTATTACAATATATAAATGCTGGAAAACAGTGATATAGTCAGGTGCTTGTACCTAATTATAATTAATATTTGGAGTAAAGGAAATTAGGAAGATAAAAAATCATTCCATATAAGAAAGATAGGAAATTGAAAGAACTGATGTACAAATGGATATTAGAATAAAGTGGTGGTAGAATAATAACAGACCACATTTATCAGTTTATGATTTAAGCAAAAGGGAAATAACTTTAGCCAAAGAAAGGAAACCACGAGAAGACAAATTTATATCCTGTCAAATTGAGGAAAATTAGTTGGGTCTTATTTTAAGAGTAATATTATAATAATTATCTAAGTGTGACATAAGTTGGCATAGTAATGAAATGGAGTAGAAAATATGACTTGTATTTTGAAATTCTGCTACCTGTAGAACAAAGGAACCAAGGAGGAGTAATAATCTTGGAGTGGTGGTGAGTGGAGTTTGAGTTCTGTTGACTTTGTGCTGTTGGCAGATCACTGTAATGGAATTCCTCAGCAAACTGTTGAAAATAAGAATTAGAGTTCCAGAAAACGTTCATGTCAACAAGATTTAGTTTTGAGGGTCATTCCCAGAGCAGGAAGCAATGAAGCCATTAGATTAGATGATATTGCAAATAAAAAAGATAATAGTAATACCAAAAATAAACATCATTATTATTACTGCTAACATTTGTTCCAGACACTGAACATCTGTTTGACATATATTTTTTCACACACTTCTCACAAAAGCTCTGTGTACTGTTATTAACTAACATCTTTTTTACAGATGAAACAACTAACACAGAGAGGTTGCCTTAATTCACAGCAAGAGGTAGATATAAACTCAGGCAGTCTGGCTTTAGTACTCACTAGCAAGGAAGGATTCTTGAGGAGCTCATTCATTTTGGTGTCAGCAGTAACCAGAAAGAGAGTAAGAGCAGTGGTCCACAACCTTTTTGGCACCAGGAACTGGTTTTGTGGAGGACCGTTTTTCCATGGACCGGGGCCTGGTGAATATATAGTTTATTCAAGCACATTACCTTTATTGTACACTTTATTTTTGTGTTATTACATTTTAGTACCTATTGAAATAATTATGTAATTGACTATAATGCAAAATCTGTGGGAGCCTTGAGCTTGTTTTCCTACAACTAGATGGTCCCATCTGAGGGTGATGGGAGATAGTGACAGATCAAGCTTTGTTGGCTTGCCTGACTGCTGCTTACCTCCTACTGTGTGGCTGGTTCCTAAAGGACCAGTAATGGCCCACAGCCTGGGGGTTGGCACTGCAGAGTTAGGTGTACCTTGTTTTGAAGGACAAGGTTTAGAGTATAGTAACAAGTATGGCATCAGACCACTTTAGAAAAGGTCTTGGAATTGATGATTAGTAAATCCTTAGTAAAAGGTCATTCAGTATTGTTGCAAAGCCCAAGAAAATTCCCTGAGAGTGTGTTATCTTGAGACTTTCTAGAATTTTCCAAAATTCATTTTATTTGTCCATTAGCTATTTTAAACTTTAATACCCAGTTGCTCTTCAACTTGTGATGGGGTTATATCCCAATAAACTCATAAATTTAAAATGTCGTTTAAGTCTAACATGTATTTAGTGCACCTAACCTACAGACATTATGGCTTAGCCTAATACTTTATATGTGCTTAGAACACTGATTTTAGTCTACGGTTAGGAAAAATCATTTCACATTTAACCTATTGATAAAAAGTATTGATAAACTAATGTAATTTATCGAAACTATGAAAGTGAAAAACAGAATGGTTGTATCAGTACTCTATCACTTTTGTAAAATATCTCTTGAACCATCATAAGATAGACACTGTAAGTACTGTATCAGATTGTGTTTTGAGCCTTACTGAACATGATATAACCATTCCTTTAAAATACTGATGTCATCTAATTTTGCATTTGTTTGGGGCAGTAGATTCCTTTGAAAATACCACAAGCAACAGTTAAATTGGTGCTAGATGAAAAGATGAATATTGCAAAAGGTTTAGCGTGAAAAGTGAGAAAATGTTAAGTGTGATTTGTGCTATGTAGTCAACGAGAAATAATTCATCATTCTTGGGTGTGATAATGAGCAGAGAAATAATCATGTGGGTGTTTTGATGATTAATTAGTTGATGTGTGTAAAATGCTCAAAGAAAAAAATGCATGGCATAAATTCTAAATATTATTATTTTATTCCCAGAATTCTGTAGGGTTTCATGGCCTTCTTCCTGTGTGCTCATCCTTCTGCACTTGTTGCCAGAACTTCTTTCCACAGCAGCACTGTTTTTACTGTCATTTAAAATCTGTTCCCAATTTTTCCTCTCATAACTCTTTCCTCCACATTCTGTTATGTTGTCTAATTTTTTATAGATCTTTTAAATAATTTTTTTTACTAGAACTCTGTCTTACATGTACGGAGCATACACAGTCAAATATATTTTCTCACCTTTGGTGACTTAGGTAAAATAATTTTGTCCATACAGTTCTTTTTAATTAATTGCCCCTAAATAGCTTATACCCTACTTTATTTTTATCTTTAACTACAATTTAGTGAGCTATTGTCCTTGTTGTTAATTGTTCAATGTGTGTTTATTTCTGTCGTCTGGAAGCCTTTTCCTTTCATAATTAAAGTAGTAACCTCAATTGGAAAACTCCAGACAACTGAACATATATTCATTCTTTTATTAGGAAGAGTATAATTTTAATACATTCTCCTAAGTATAACTTAGGTTTCTTTAGGACAAATTCTTTTTGTTTGATTTTTAATGAATCAAGTCAAAAACTTTTATTTTAAAATTAGTGGGATTGAATGTTTTTAAAAAAATGAATTTTAGAGATGATTATAATTCAGAAGAAAATATAAACACATATAGCTCTTTAAATATGAACATTAATTATCTTTAGAGGTTAATCGTTACCATAATGAAATATATTTCTTTGGTGATTGATTTTGTTATTGTCCTTTTTACTTGTACCCATAAGCATTTGCAGGTCCTCATACATACACAGTTGCTTATCTATGAACAGAATTATTACTTAAACAAAAAGACACTAGAAGGTAATATTATCATTATCTGCACATTCTCCTGGGATGTCATAAAACAATAAGTACTGAACCATTGCCTTCAATTCCAGTATCTATGAATACTTTATAACCACTCTTTTAATTCAGTATTGATACTGTAGAATGTATTTATTTGGAAAGAATATGTATATTTCTACCTGAAAGAGGGTGAAACTGACATTGTGTAATAGTTTATAGTTTTCCCTCCAAATTTAGTTACATGTGATTTTATTTGAAAAAATTAGTTTATAATAACTTTAATGTTTTTTCTTTAAAAAATTTTATTGACCAATCATAACCATATATTTGTAGGGCAAAGTTTTAGTGTATGTAAAAGTGTGATATGATTAAATTAAGCTTAAGTAATTTCTCTTTCATTTTTGAAATAGAATTAGTCTTTATTTACTTATTTATTTATAGTTTGGAGAGGGTCTTGCTCTGCTTTCTGGGCTAGAGTGCAGTGGTATCACTGATATCATCATAGCTCACTGCAACTTCAAACTCCTGGTCTCAAGTCATCCTCCCACTTTAGTCTCCCATGTAGCTGGGACTACACATACATGCCACCATGCCAGGTTGATTTTTCTTTTCTTTTCTTTTTTTTTTGTAGAAATGGAGTCTTGTTATATTGCTCAGGCGGCTGGTCTCAAACTCCTAGGCTCAAGCAGTCCTCCTACCTTTGCCTCCCAAAATGCTAGGATTATAGGCCTGAGCCACCACGCTTTGCCTCTTCACTGTGTTTTTTTTTTGGAGACAGAGTCTCACTTTGTCAAACTCAGTAGAGTGCCATGGCGTCATAGCTCACAGGAACCTCAAACTCTTGGGCTGACGTGATCCTCTTGCCTCAGCTTCCCGAGTGGCTGGGACTACAGGCATCTACCACTACACCTGGCTGTTTTTAGAGACAGGGTCTTGATCTTGCTTTGGGTGGTCTCAAACACCTAAGGTTAATCAATTCACCCACTTCAGTCTCCCAGAGTGCCAGGATGATAGGTGTGAGCCACTGCACTCAGCCTTCAGTAATTTTTTAAATGGTAAAGACAACTTTTTTAACACTTATTTTTTAATGTATGAGACAAATGGTTAAACACCCCCGTATTCTTGGTTTGGTTTCCAGATTAGTGAAAGCTTACTCAGATAATTACATTAATCATTAATCTATGGCTACGTGAATAATATTAATGATTGAAAGTTGATGTAAGCCTTTCTTCATAAATGGCTTGATTTTCAAAACCCAGTGCAAACTCTTTATCAGATAAGAATAGTTCTACTTTCTCTCTTACTGCTCTAGCAGTGTTGTTTGTTGTTTTCAATAAAGTGAGTTTTAAACATTTTTCTTAAAACCTGAACACCAGCGAAATTTGTATTTCTTTACTAATTACTTTCTCCTACTTTGATGACCCTGGTCAAATGAATGGTTGAATCAGGCTGCTCTGGTATGGGCATGTTGGCTGCACTTATCTAAATTTCAGCATCCATCGGTCTTTTCTCTTGGGCTCGTCATTTTTTCCAGTGCATCTTCTGATCTCTTACCTTCCAGAAGATGCAACTGGACTGCTCAGAACCAAGGAGGGGTCCTACTTGGTGGGTCCCTAGGATCCCAGTGCTTGGGATAGGCACTCAATTACCTTCATTTCAATGTGCATCTTTCTCCGACTCTTCTTTTGCTTGGTGACTTGGAACAGAGCTGTGTCTGGTCTATCTCTCCAGAGAATGAATTTCCTCTGTCTTTGAAAGGTTGTAAGGGGACCTCTCACTGTTTCTTATACAGAATTGCAATCTTTTCTGTTGTTTCTCTTTCATCTTTCCCCATTTCTGGGGAAGCTAGCTTCTATGACAGTTTCCTGAAACTAGTTGGTTTCCACATAGAATTCTCCATCTTTGTACATTTGTTGATGTCTCTTATCTTTGTTTTTGGGAATTTGCATGATTTGTATTTCTTACTAAGACTTCTTAAATGGAGTTTTAGGATTGAACATTACTTCTAAAATGACAGAAAAATAAAGAATGAGAGTTGAAGTATCTTGCAAAGAAAATGGAATTTGAGATTAACTGCCCTCAGTTCAATCTTAGTTCTCTTTGATTTGTATTGCAATAGTAACTAAATGGCTTGACTTTTTAGAGCCTTTATTTTCTCATCTACATGATACAGGTAAGATTACCTATCACATTGAGTTGTCCTGGGCTCAGATGAGAGAATGTTTATGAAAAGATTTGCAAAATGTTCTTAAATATTTTTTTTTTACATAATTGGAGAGTGAGATAAAATAATTTGTTTTGATTATAGGTAATTCTGATTTTATTTTAATCTCAGTTTTCAATAATGATAATGAACCGTATTCTAAACATTTTAGTTGACATTTCACTATAACACATTCTTATCATTAGCAAAGTAGGATCATTTGAGCAATGCTAAATATAGTAATGTTGTAGAGTTCCTAACTGAAAACTTTATACTCTTTAAGGTTTGCTTCTTTGATATTTTCATCATTTAAGTATGAACATACTCCTGGAAATTTTTAAATGTTTGCTTTTTAAAAATTTGCTTCTATGGTAATAAGGGAAATTAATGTGTCTGATACAGGAAAATGTGGTTTTATCTTTCATTGTGAGACAAAATAAGGCTTCACAAATGAAGAAATTTGAATATTCTAAGAAGCAATGTCTTAATTACCTTCTTTGACTTTCTTTGCCCAATCTTTTACTTGTTATTATCTCTTACTAACCACCTAAAAAACTATTTTCTAATAAGGAATAAAAACTTTTGCCAGACTCTCAGAAAAGATGTTTACTTTAGTAAAATGGTGTGGATAAAGTGAACTTGCTGTTTTCCTTAGTACCGAATGGGTTTTACGTAGTATATAGAAATATAGCTTCCTCAGGTTACATACATGTATATAGATTAAAACCATAAGATTTCCATCTGTATTTCTTCATTTTTTTAATCACTTTGGCTAATCTGCTTTTAATTAAAGGTGTGCTACACAATTATAGCATAAAGTCAATTGAATTAGAGCTGATCGACTTAAGAAGGAATAAACAGATGAGTTCTCTTTTTCATATTGTTCTGGTAGCTTATATTATCCTAAGGATGAGTAGTTTACTCAATGATGTTTCCTTAATAAAATGAATATATTTTTGTTTAAGATAGAACAATTTACCTTCAAAACCACACATGGCAACTGTACCTCAGGATACTGATTTGATGATGAAAGCTCACATGTTACTAACTTTTTACCTTTTTATTGTTTAGAGATTGTAATTTTTTTTACTCCCTTTCCATATTCTACCTTTCTACTGTCACTTAGAGCTTCTACTTACTATACTTTTGTTTCAACATTGTAATAACTGCCTTATATTCTATTTTAAATTTTATCCTCATAGTAGCCCACAAATTGGAGATGAAGAGACTGGTGTTCTAGAGAGAGGTTGAGTTGGTAAGGTACTACTAACCTATGACAGAGCTGAGAATTGTTCAACTGATGCTGATTATCCTATCAGGTCTGTATGTATTTCTCAAAAATAAATAAAATGGGAATATAGGATTTATGAATAAATTGATTAGTCCAAATAAAGAAGAGAAGTCTAGAAGGCTTAGAGGAAAATTTCTCTTTTGTTCTGTTTTTTTTTTTTTTTTTTATCAGTTTACTTTGGTATTTTTTTGTTGTTTGCATTTTTATTATGATACTATTTAGATGCTAATGAGTACTTGGGACAGCTGATTTGGACATGAAAAATCTTACAGACTAATGAAGATGGATTTTATTAGGAGGTTTAAAACTCAATACCTGATTAAAAAAACTCTTTAGCATATCTTAATTGTTTTGATACTTTTTTTTTTTTTTTTTTGCAGTTTTTCTGACAGGGTCGGATTTGAACCCGCCACCTCTGGTATATGGGGCTGGCACCCCATTCCTTTGAGCCGTAGGCGCTACCCAGATGCTTTTAACAATGTTGATTCTTTCCAGGCAAGAGCATGGTGTGTTCTTCCATTTGTTAATGTCTTCTGCTGTTTCTTTCCTTGGGGTTTCCTTAGTTCTTTTTGTAGAGGGCCTTTACCTCTTTTATATATATTCCTAGGTATTTCATTTTCTTTGAAGCTACTGTGAACGGAATTATATCTTTGATTAGCCTCTTGACTTAGCTGTTATTACTTTATACAAAGGCTACTGATTTGTGGACTTTGATATTATACCTGAGACATTGCTGTATTTTGTGATCACTTCCAAGAGTCTTGTAGTTGAGTCTCTGGGGTTTTCTCAAGTATAAGATCATATCATCAGTGGAGAGCGAGGGTTCGACCTTATCTGTCCCCTTTTGGATGCCCTGTATATCCTTCTCTTGTCTGATTTTATTACTGGAACTTCTAGCATTATGTTGAATAGTAGTGTTGATAGAGGATATCCTTGTCTGGTTCCTTATTCCCAATGGAAAGGCTTTCCATTTTACTCCATTCAGTATGATATTAGCTGTGGGTTAGTCGTAGATAGCTTCAGTCATTTTAAGAAATGTGTCACCTATCCCTATATTCTTGAGTGTTCTTGTTAGAAAAGAGGCTGAATTTTGTCAGATGCTTTTTCTGCATCTACTGAGAGGATCATATGGTCTTTATTTTCCCTTCTATTGATATGGTGAATTAGATTTTTGGATTTGTGTTTGTTAAACAGCCTTGCATCCCTGGGATGAAGCTTATTTGATTGTGATGTATATAGTTTTTTTAACATGTAGTTATAATCTATTGGCTAAGATTTTAGTGAATATTTTTGCATCAATATTGATTATTGAGCTTGGTCTGTAGTTCTCCTTTTTAGTTGGGTCCTTTCCTGATTTTGGAATCAAGGTGATGTTTGCTTCATAGAACATGTTTGGGAAGGTTTTCTTCTTCTCAATGTTTTGGAATAGGTTCTGCAGTGTAGATAGAAGCTCTTCTTTGAAGGTTTGATAGAATTCTGGTGTGAAACTGTTTGGTCCAGAGTTTTTTGTTGTTGTTGTTGTTAGAAGATTTTTTATTGTTTTTTTTTTTAATTTTTATTAAATCATAATTGTGTACATTGGTGCAATAATGGGGCACAATGTGCTGACTTTATATATAATCTGAAATATTTTCATTGAACTATTTAATATAGCCTTCATGGCCTTTTAATCACTATATAAAGATATTTATATTCTACATTTAGTATTTTTCACTTGTACCCTTGTAAGATGCACCGTAAGTGTGATCCCACCAATCACCCTCCCTCCACCCATCTTCTCCCCTCCCCTCCCTTCCCTTGCCCACCTCCCCATTTCTTGTGCTATAACTGTGTTTTAGCCTTCATATGAAAGCTATAGATTAGCTTCATAGTAGGGCTGAGTACATTGGATACTTTTTCTTCCATTCTTGAAATACTTTGCTAAGAAGATTATGTTCCAGCTCCATCCATGTAAACACAAAAGAGGTAAAGTCTCCATCTTTCTTTAAGGCTGCATAGTATCTCATGGTATACATGTACCACAATTTATTAATTCATTCGTGGGTCGATGGGCACTTGGGCTTCTTCCACGACTTAGCAATTATGAATTGGGGTGCAATAAACATTCTGGTACAGATATTTTTATTGTGATGTGATTTTTGGTCTTCTGGATATATATACCTAGTAAAGGAATTATAGGATCGAATGGCAGATCTATTTTTAGATCTCTAAGTATTCTCCAAACATCCTTCCAAAA
>CAUYRH010087212.1:0-13343 GCA_963574655.1 Perodicticus potto
TTTTTTTTTTTTTGATGGCTGAATAAAATTCCATGATATACAGATACCATTGCTTACCAATCCATTCCTGGGTTGAAGGACATTTAGGCTGTTTCCACATTTTAGCAATTGTAAATTGGGCTGTGATAAATAGCCTAGTACAAGTGTCTTTTTAATAAAAGTTATTTTTTTCTTTTGGATAGATGCCCAGTAATGGGATTGCAGGATCAAACGGGAGGTCTAGGTTGAATTCTTTGAGATTTCTCCATACTTCCTTCCAAAAAGGTTGTATTAGTTTGCAGTTCCATCAGCCGTGTAAAAGTGTTCCTTTCTTCCCACATCCATGTCAGCATCTGCAATTTTGAGTTTTTGTCATATAGGCCATTCTCACTGGAGTTAGATGGTATCTCAGGGTGGTTTTAATTTGCATTTCTTTAAGAGAAATGCAAATGGGATTGTTTTTTGTATGTTTTTATTATTTATTTATTTATTTTGGCTGGGGCTGGGTTTGACCCCGCCACCTCCAGCATATAGGGCTGGCGCCTTACTCCTTTGAGCCACAGGCACCACCCGTTTGTATGTTTTTAGATTATTAGTATCTAATAATACTTAGATTATAATAGTACTTCTAATAATACTTAAATACATATTTAGTGCAATATGTTTAAAATCTTTTCCCCTAATTGCTATTATGAATATATAAATGTGTATTTAAGCAAGCTCAAATGAGGGAAAATATAGAAACAATTCATAGGCTGATCAAACCATGTTCTCATTTGCTCTTCACTATTCTACCACACCTGCATGATCACCTCAGTTCTCCACTTAGCACTGAAATTAGAGACTTAAGCCCTGAAAAAAAGAAACATTTATATACCTACTTGTTTACATATAGTTATGTAAGCACTGTGCTCATGTAATGGCCACTTCAGTCATTTCACACCTTCACTGGCCTGATGACAGAGTGAAAGTACATTAGGAGAAAGTCCTTTGGTTTGTTGCAGTGAGTATGACGTGGGGACATATATCAAAGCATTATAAATGAAGACAAGTAGGTAGAGTTTCAGTTTATAGTTTATAGTTTGAATGTGTGTTCCAAAGTTCATGTGTTGGAAACTTAATCCTCAGTGCAAGTGTTGAGAGGTGGGACATTTAAGAGGTGATTAAGTTATAAGGTCTCTACCCTCATGAACAGATTAATACCATTATCCCAGAAATCATGGGAGTAGATTAATTATCACAGGAGCAGTTTCCTGATAACAGAATGAGTTTGGCCTCCTCCCTCTCCCTCTCTCATGTTCCCTTGCCTTCCCACCTCATGCAATGGGATGACACAGCAAGAAGGCCCTCACAGGATGTGGCCTCCAATCTTGGACTTCCGAACCTCTAGAATTATGATCCCAATAAATTTCTTTGCTTCATATGAGGATTTGACAATTAAGCTTGCAAATTCATCCTAGAAAAAGTGCTACATACCTTATTGCTGAATATCACTATGGTCACCTTCAAAGTACTTGCCTTAGGAAGCTATGCATAGTTCTTAGTCCACCCTTCAAAGTAATTTTGGCACTCCTTCTGGAATGGCCATCAAAGTTGTCATTATATTACCTTGGATGTCCTGAATGTCATCAAATTGTCTTCTTTTTAATGTTTCCTTTATCTTCAGATAAAGAAAAAAGTCACTGGGGGCCAGGTAAGGTTAATAGGGAGGGTGTTTTAATACAGTTATTTGTTTACTGGCTAAAACCTCCCTATAGGCAGTACCATGTGAGATGGTGCATTGTCATGACGCAAGAGCCATGAATTGTTGGCCAAATTTTTCAGTTAAGATTTTCCTAATTGTCATGGATGGAGCTGGAACATATTCTTCTTAGCAAAGTATCTCAAGAATGGAAGAAAAAGTATTCGGTGTACTCAGCCCTACTATGAAACTAATCTATAGCTTTCATATGAAGGCTATAATCCACTTACAGTACAAGAATATGGGGAAAGGGGCAAGGGAGGGGATGGGAAGGGGGCAGGATGGGTGGCGGGAGGGTAATGGGTGAGATCACACCTACGGTGCATCTTAGAAGGGTATAGGTGAAACTTACTAAATGTAGACTATAAATGTCTTAACACAATAACTAAGAAAATGCCATGAAGGCTGTGTTAACCAGTTTGATGGAACTATTTCAGATTGTATATGAAACCAGCACATTGTACCCCATGATTGCATTAATGTACACAGCTATGATTTAATAAAAAAATAAATAAATAAAATAAATTAAAATAGGAAAAAAAAAGATTTTCCTAATTGAGAGGGAAGGAGGGAGGGGGATCGAGGAAAGGAAGAGCAAAGAGAGGGAAGAAGGGAGGGAGGGAGCGGAAGAAGGAAAGAGCAGAGAGAGGGAAGAGGGGTCATGATGTGTGAACACACCTTTTGGGGGGTAGGACAAAATTATAAGAAGGATTTTACCTAACAAATGCAATCACTGTAACCTGGTTCTTTGTACCCTCAATGAATCCCCAACAATAAAAAAAAAAAGACACTCGTAAGGTGTGTCTATATGTGCAAACATTGAGGGAACAGAATTATATTTAGTCAGTCAATCACTAGGTTCTACATATATATGTACATATATATATACATATATATATATGAAAATATTTTCCTAATTGTTCTTTGTAGATGTTTAGTGGGTCTGCTATGGTTCCCACAGTCAGCCAATGATTTTGAAACAATTTGGTGAATTTTTGCCATGTTTTTGTCAGTTCTGCTCATTACTGGCTGCTCTGACCTCTCTTCATCAGTGACACTTTCCCCTCAGAAAAATGTTTAATCCATTTGTACAATGCTGTTTTCTTCACATTATCCCCATAATCTTGGACTAACGTGTCTCTGATTTCACCTCCACTCTTGCCAAGTTTAATAAGAAATTTAATGTTTGTTCGTTGCTCTAATTCAAACTCCAACATTCTTGTGATGTAACACAAAATATGCAACAATAATAATGAATGATGGTTCATCATGGCTACCAGGAAGCAATGGCAATCTTTAAATGACTTGTTCTTCCTTCAAAATTTTGTTCCCTTCTAATCTTCGATAGTAGAGAAGAGCAGTTGTGGAGACAGGGAGTGCTCTCTGGTTTTTTTTTCCTTTCTGACCATAGTTGACAACATTTAGTCATTTAATCCCAATAATAATTTTGGTGGGGGCCAGGAATATAAAGAGGAACAGATGTCACAACAGTATCAACAACAGCAACAACAACAACATAGAGAAGCTAAAAGGAAATTACTGAGTTAAGGACTGAGGCTTATATAATAACAGCTTAATATGTGGGCTGTGTAGGCCATGTTATCAGAATGTGGTTCCAGTGAGTGTCTTAGAGCAACTCACTGTAACAAGGGTACTATTAAATACTTAGCAACTATCAATAAATTAATACTTGCTGGTGAAATGCAAGAATTATATAACAATTTATACATTTAAGATAAACATATGCTATATTTGTCTCTGGAAAATTGGTTTTCTTTTATTTAATATACATTTGAATACATGTATTAACTGGAAGACATTTGTAGGCTTTAACAATAGGCTTAACTACCCAAAACAGGAAAGAAGTTGATAAATTTTAGCAATAGCTTTACATAGCCAAAACAAACCTCACAATGAATTGGAAATTCATACATGCTTTACATACAGTAGACATATTACAAATAATTGGGGAAATGTAGATGGGTGTGAATAGGTAGAGATTAACCTGTGAACTGGTGGTGACAGAATCTGAAATTCTACTTGTGTGTTGAGGCTCTGCCCTCTGCACAGGTGTAATGAATGGTTCAAGTGACATGACCATCTTTGCTAGAAAAGGCTGCTTGGTCAGAACACAAGCTGAGGTCCCAACGGAATGGGATGAGTATTGGGATCATACTTGCGAACTCAGAGATCAACAGAAGCAAAGCCTTTTTATAAGGTGGCACACTTGCCTTGTATGAAGACACGGATGGCTAGTGTTCAAGAAGTTGGTGAGAAGGACGTTATCTAATAGATGAAGTGTTTGCTCCTAAGATCAAGAGGTGAAGCAATGTAAAAGAAGTGGTTCAGACAGAGCAGAATACATGGACTGTCCTTGAGAGGTGAGCGGGACTTAACAGCATTTAGAATAAGAAACCCATTTTAATGCAATGATTCTGGATATTTTACTAGCTCACCCTCTAATTTTCTTCACCTAATCTTAAAAAGGGCTCCTATGACTAGAGATTCACATAGTCCACAAAGCCTAAATCATACCTACAAAAGGATTAGCATAAAATTTTGCACTTAGCTTAAAGAACTAGCACAAACACACTTTGCAGGGAAACAAATTTTAAAAAATAAAAGGAAGCATTGCATTAGGAATTTTAAAATTTAACCGTGACTGCTGTAAGTTAACTGTGATTTTGATAAAATCTTTTAGAATCTTAATTTCTTTAACTGAGAGAGAGGATTTGGAATAAGATCATCTTTGAGGTTCATTTTGGATTTAAATTTATAGTTCTATGGCTTAAGATTTAAGTACTGACGCAACTTGAAGCAATGCTGTGGCACATGATTCCAAAAACCTAATTCATTGAAAGAAATACAGATACTAGATCCCTTCCACTATATTCAGCATAGTTATCTTGTTTGGCTGGGCAATCAAGTTACGGGTGCCATATATTTTGAAGAGCATTAAAAATTTAATACTGTATCTGAAGGAGGGTGACTGAGGTGCACCCAGAAATAATATTGCAGAAAAAATGATAAGATTAGCTAGGGTTTGTTGGGGGTCAGAGAAAAAGGAGGATCCCAGTAACTTTCTTCCAATCTCTGTCTCTCTCTCTTTTTAAATTTCAGACTATTATAGGGGTACATGTGTTTTGGTTACGTGAATTGTTTTTATACAGTTTGAGTCAACCTTATAAGTGTGTCCATCACCTGGATAATGTGCATTGTACCAGTTAGGTGTGAATTTACCCCTCTCCTCCTACCCCTTCCTACATGCTTGCTTACCATTGAGTTTTACTACCAAAAGTGCATGTGGGTGTTGATTGATTAGTTCCAGTTTAATAGTGAGTTGAGCACACGTGGTGTTTGCTTTTCCATTCTTGCCATACTCCATTTAGAAGAATGGTCTCTAGCTTCATCCAGGTTGTTACAAAAGGTATTAGTTCACCATGTTTTTTATGGCTGAATAGAACTCATGGTATACATATACCTCATTTAATAATCCACTCATATTTTGATGGGCTTGATTCCACATCTTTGTGATTGAGAATTGTGCTGCAAAACATTTGAGTGCCCAGGTATATCTCTTTTTTATATCTCTAAGGAGAAGGTTATAGATAGGTTTTCCTAAAGGCTACATAAAAATAAATACAACAAACTTTCTGATGATTCCAGTTTTTCTAGTAATAAACTGAGGGCTTTGTGATGAAACTATTTTCCTCACAAAGGTAACATTCAGGGAAAAACTGAATGTCCACATCTAGGGGGGAAGCTAGATATGATGACTTGGAGGGTCCTAGCCACTCAAAGTTGCTTCCATCTTATGAGTTTCTAAGTTCAAAATATTAGTTTTGAAATTATAATAAAAACAAATTTATGTGCTAATATCAGTTTTTTATGGTAAAAAAACTAGGTATTTTTGATTAATCAGATATAAAATACTATAGTTGTTAAAACTCAGTGTCACTGAGTTCCAAGTAAAGAAATATAATAATGACAGCTTGGTCTGAGTATTCTTTCAGCTCTGTCTGTCTTTGGCATTCATCACAAGCATTTCCCTGAGTATATTTCTTTCATATCTAATTCTGCCTTGGTGACTGCTTTTGGAGGAACCTCAACCAACAACAGTAATAAACACGCAATCAATATTAGTGATTTAATCTCACTCTTTCTTTGCTCTATGGCTCAAAATTAATTGGTTTTCTTTCTGTGAACAGTTGGCTTTCTGTTAGTGGATACAGAATTAAAGTGAGTTGGAATGTATTTTTTTAATGGAAAAATGGAAATGCTCTTACAGTTTGATAGTTATAAAATGATTCATTATTCTAGGTGGATAGGAATAATTTAGAATTTCAAGAAGAAAATAATTAAGTGAAAATATTTAATATTGTTTAATATTTAAACTTCACATCTAACTGGAGCAGTAAAATTTATATTGGTGTGCACATGATTGCTGTTTATGTGTAGACTGGACTTAAGAGAGGAACAGCAGGGTGAAATGTCGAAAGTCAAACACTTGGCCAGGCAAAAGTCATTCCACTGTCTGGATTTGGTGTCAGCTCCTCCTCTGTCTCCTCTGCCAGCATTTCCAGCCAATGCACCACTGATTACCCAAAGCCAAGCATTTCCTGCAAGGTAGCAGGAGGGATAGGAAACACCATGTGCTTCCTGGTTTTACAGGTGGTGCAGGACTATAGGGCAGCCAGTGAAAGCAAACACCTAAAAGCGGGAAGGGACTTCGGTGACCTTGTGAATAGAATTTTGCTTTTCAGCAGAATGACAAAATCACTTGTCAAATTATAGTCTGGACTCAATGAATTACTACTGAGAATGAATGCATTTACTGTAGAATCTTTGCTTTCAGGAATCCAAAGTAATAAGGTAGACAAGACAAATACTGACTCATACAGGGGAGAGAAACAAAGAGACAACAGCTTAGCAGCCTCAGGAGCACAGGATGCCCTTAATAGTAATAAGCAAAAGTTTTTTGCCTTGGAGTCAATTAAGGCCATTTAGGACTAATTTCATTGAGAAGGAGAGTCTCAGGAAGAGCTGAAGAGAAAACATATACAGTTATGGTTTAGATGGAGTGAAAGGTGTAGTCACTGTGGTCACAGGGAACCATTGTAGATCATAGGTCTGAGGCAGAGAGAGAATGATTTGTGATTGGGAGCCATGAACTTGGGTATATCTTTCAGTTTCTTAAACGTGATATAAAACTCCATATTTTAAGAAGTAGAGTGAGCAAATAAGGAAAAAAATTATTTAAATTATTTAAATATATGTCTCTATGAGAACAAGGTAAGAGGGCTGTGACTTCTGTGGCCTTTCTGAGATGGTTGGCCACCTATCCTGGGGTGGGTTGCCTCTAATGAGGGTGGAAAAACACTAAGTTTTTCCGAAAGGAAGGAATTTTTATTCCCAAGTGAGAGACCATATAATATAGAGATTAAAGGCAAGGGGTTTAGATAAAGCCTAGGCGTGAATTATAGGTCTATTTCCTAGTTGTCATGTCATCCTGGGAAAATAACTTAATTTTCTGAGCTTCAGTTGCCTCATGGGTCAAATGGGGTCAATATTAGTATCAACCACTGAAGATTTTTGTGAGAATTCAATGGGATGTGTCATGCACAATGTTTAGCACATCAGAAATATTTTGTGGGAACACAGATTAAGTAATTAGAGGAATAATTGAGGTGTCTTAGTACAACGGCTATGTTTATTACTAATTTTTTTTTCAAAAATGGGCACATGTGGCTTCTAAAAATTTTCCATTAAAAATTCATAATTGTTGATGACTTTATCAAAGTATATGACTGGTAGAATTGCTTGTATCACATATTGCAGTTTATAATTTCAGGAATGAGATAAAAGGATGAGATTTTTTCTGCATCCTGAATTAGAGCTATCATCTGCTAAAAATGTTTTATGATTAAGAAACAAATTGTTTTTACATGATAGGCACTCTAAATAATTGTAAAATTAATAGATTCACCCATCTATTCAGTGGATCTTTATTTTAAATAATAGTGAATGCTATAAAAAATTAAACAGGGTAATGTGATAATGAGTGGGCATGTATATTTAAAGAAGGGGTAAAAATCTACAATTTAGATTGGGAGCTTGTCCTAAAATCTAAATATTAAAAAATTATTTGAAAATTGCAACTTTAAGTATGCCCAAACTTAAAACTTGCCAAAAGGTATTGTTATAAATAATATTCAAATTAAAATCCAACACTTCCTCAGAAACATTTAAACTTTGTTTATTTCAAAGTTCGTTAACTTTTTCTGGTGTTTCATTTTCCTAATATTTGAAAATAAAATTGAGGAAAAACAAAGTCGCTTTCAGTAAATTGAAAGTAAATCCTTAAGCATGGATTTTTTCACTCCCTTTGGCTAATGTTTCATCAATCTCTACAATGCCAACATTCCTAGAATACCAACCAATTATTTTGGACTCTCCGTAGTTGATTTCCATTGACTTTATCCGAAACTGTCAAGAACTCATTTGAGATTATAAGTTGCACTGTGGTTGAATATTTGAAGTTGGCTTGCAGTTGATGTCCTTTTCTATATTGCATTTCCCAGACAGAGTAGAATACGTGGCTGAATGCTCAGGCTCAGTTTATTCATTTGTTTAAGAAAAACTTATCAAGCACTTATCGTGTGCTACATGCTTATGATATTAAATTGAACCTTATGCCATATGCCACTGTCAACATTCTATCCTTTTTAGCTCAAAGAGTTGGAAATTTGATACAGTTCAACCTATTCAAAAACAAGTTCTCCTTTGAAACTTTTTCAATATAACATAGATTTTTACATAGATAAATACATGCCTCTTAAAGTTTATTTATACTTAATTGGAAATTTTATGCCCATGGAGATCTAAAATTCTGTGGGTCAAAATATTTCTGTATAAGGAAGCTATTTCCCTAATTCACAGTCTTATTTACAGAAATTTGTTTTCTCTATTAAGTGTCCAGAGTAATAAATGATCTTTTAATCCCTATGCTATATCATAATTACTTCCTTGTCCACTTGTTGTGATTTTTAAAGGTAATTTAGTATTAAAATTAAAGTGAGAAGTTGAACAGTCGCCCAGTTTTGTTCCTGCTTAGAACTTTAACTTCCCATATTCCCTTCTACTCTCTGTCAAAAGCACAAATAATTTTTCTTACCAGAAACTTTCTAAATTTCAGTGTAGTCACAATATACCCTGACTTGATATAGGAAGGTAGCATGTTGTGTATTGAATTCAAACCTTTTTTATTTTCTTTTTATTAAATACCTGATAGGAGTAGTGGTACATGGAGTCTGTTCTTATTCAAAGCCCCATTATGGTTCCTGGCAAATAAGTTCACTACTATAGAAGTCCACAAAGGGCTTTGGATTGTTGACCCTACTTAACCTTAAAACAGCTCATTTTTCTTGGTCCCGTGAGGGGAAAAGGAGCACAGATAAGGTAGTAGGCAGGATAAGAATGGAAGCCAAACCGAAAGGTATATTATAAAATACTATTGTTTTAAACCTGAAAGGTTTGTTTTAGTTTATATTTGAGGCATTTTAATAAAATGAAGAGAGCATAGAATTAAAGACTTAAAAGACCGGAATCCTTAATCAGGCATCTTCCCAATTATAAGCTTCAACCTTAGTCCCTCTCTTCCTCTCTGTAGACCAGCCATTCTCAATAATTTTCATGTCTCAGAGAATCCCTGCACAAAAATTATTTTTTTACACTTCCTGGTATATAAGCATGATTGGTAAGTTGTAGATATAATAAACTAAAAATAACATTAATACTCTTCTGAGGAAAGAATGATAGTTTTCTATGGACCTTTTTATTTTGGCTAGCTTATTATTGGCCTACTAATTTTGTGTGGCTCCTTGTCCCACTAAGGATATCAATTTGAATGCAAGTTGGCAGTATGAGTAGAGGAAACTTTAGTGTTTTCTTTTCTTAAAAAAATAAAAATTCCTCCTGGATTTTCTTTAACCTTTTGCAAATACACTTAAAATTCTTATTACAAATGTCTACTATAAAAGATGCTATTGAGGTAAGGTATGGGGTCCAGGGTATAACCCAAATTATGACTAGAGATGACTTTTTAGCTAATCTTTCTCAAAAAAAATTAACTGAAAAAGTAATTAAATTTAGCTTACCTTTTGAAAATTTAATTTCTTTATTTGATTTTCGAAAATTTTTTAAACTCATAAGGATAAGTTTATAAATTTCTGTTATATAACTGGCTTAAACCAAAATGAGATTTACTTTTTTGTTAAATTAAAAAAATATTTATTGAGAAGCATTTGGAATCCCAACAAACTCGCTGCAATTTTTTCTGTTTTGCAATTATAGAGTGGTTTTCAATTAACCGAATAATTATTTTGAATAAGCTGTATCAGAGACAATTGAAGACAAAAAACTTACCATCTCCACTTATAACTAATTTGTGCTATGCCTTAGCATGAACCTGCTTTAAATTCCTATTCTGATGAACAGCCCTCATACTGTGCCAGGTAAGGTTATTGGCCACTGAAAATACCACTGGGCAGGGCTACCTAAAGACACTTTGCTTAGTGTGTTAACTACACAAGGAAAGACACTGCACTTTGAAAAGAAATCTTACACTACCTTATATGTAATTTTTTTTTTCTTTAAAAGAAGTGAGTCATGTACTGGGTGGGGATTAAATGTTTTATAGACCATTAAAAAAACGCTGTGCTAGAACCAATGCCTTCATCTTCTTCTTCTTCATCATCTTCATCATCCTCATCATTATCCTCTTTATCTTCCTGATCTTTCTTTTTTCCCTTGCTTTTTTTCAACCTTGAAGATGCCTATCTTTGCTGTGTCAGGCTTTCCTTTACCCTGGGTTGCAGTAAACTTTCCACTCCACATTCCTCTGTAAGGCAGCTTGTGAACTGCGATGGTGTCATTCCACAACTCTCCCAGGTTTTTTGCAACATCATCAATGGATAGACCAGTATTTTCTCATTCTATTTTTGGGACTTACTCAGAGAAGAACTAGCAACAGAACAAAACCCTCTTGGGTTCTTTGGGGCCATTGCATTTCTTTTTTGTGTCTCATTTAGAAGGGATCTAGTTTTTCATTTCTTTTCAATAATGGGCCTTCTTCACCTTGGTCATGTCTCCAAATTTTCCTTTCTCTTTAGCTAACATGGTCTTCTCTGTGGGCACTTCTTAGAAAGCTCTGAGAACTTGGCTGACCATATGTGTGCTTCTTATACTGCTCCTGGCTCCTGGCAAGTTTGTACAAAGAATGTATGATGACATCTTGGCTTCTTAAGCTCTCCTTTGCCCGTGTTTAGTTTTTTTTCCTCAGTGAAAAACAGAGTCACCCAGTTCTTGTCTGGCTCTCCCTTTCTTGGTGCTGTCTCTGTGGAGCTCAATGTACTATGATCAAGATTTCATATTTTAAAGGTAGGTTTAATTTAAGTTTACAAATTGATTTTAATCAATATTATTTGTAAAAGAAAGATTAATTATGAGTGCTGAATAGTAAACTTTTTAAAATAATAAGCCAAAGCAATATATATAAAAATATAGCTTAGGACATAAATAAAAGTCAAAGTTTTTTACTGGAAAGACTTTAACGAAATATTTTCTTACTGAGAGATATGATTGGGCTCAAGAATAGACCTAGAAATTACACAATTAGTATGCACATGTGTTAGTTTCTTGATCTTGTATAGGCTTAAATATAGACAAAGCTATTATTCGAACTAAAAGGAAAGAATAAAATGTACACATTTAATGTGAAATCTGTGCTGTAAAAATACTAAATTCTAGGTCAAATATATGAGATAATCATAAGAATACTTCATTTTCAACTATAATCAATTTCTGTCCCCATTTTTGGTTTTTATTAAATAAGAACAACCTTGGCTCATAAATCAAAGTTGAAAACCACAGCAAAACTTTCACTGCTTCCCTGTAGGTGACAGGAGTCTCTGCCTTCACAGAAATCCAGAACTCATCTTGGAGCAGGGCTCTGTCAGCTGGATTGAATAAACAGATTTCAGCTCAAAGTTCCTTCTCTTCTTTCAAAGTTGAGCTCTTAAGCTGAGGAGAAACTCTAGAGACAGCAACTCTCACAAGTCATAGACTTGGCTTGAAGGAGACAATACTCCTTGTGTTGTTCCACAGTTCTCTGGCTGATTTCCAGTGTGCTTGTATCCGCCTTCACATTCAAGCCTAAGTTGCAGTTAGAACATTTTAAAATTTACTTTTATGATTTGTTTTTCCTAAAGATTCAATTTCTTTAAATTCAAGTATCTTGACACTTGAAGTAAAAACAACACACAGTCTTGGGCTTTACCAAGACTCATTCAATTAGATAATGTGACAAAAAAAGTCTTTTTAGCAGTCTAGTTTCCATAGCCATTCTTCACCTTCAAAGCATCTAGCAAAATATGATCCACTAATTTCTTGAAAGTGGCCCCTTTCAGGTTAAAACACTCTATTGAGAACACTCCCTCTGTGAAGCCACTGGATGTAGAAGAAAGTCTAAGTGCTTCCCTTGAGAGATTTTTGTACTATCTCAAAATTATGTTCAATGAACTGGTCTTTGTTTAATAAAGTTTATCATTTTATAGCATCATTCAGGTATTTTTTCATTTTGCATTTAAGAATGTTTAATACTGGTAGCTGTGGAAAGAAATCAATGTGTCTGTTGTGATGTCAGAGCAAAGGCGAATTTTCTCAGGGCACCATCAACACAGACAGCAATGAAATTCTTGCAAAATAGACATTCTGTTTTCAGAATGAAGATACACACCGAATGTATCTTTTTCTTTACTTGTTTTCGGCAACATTTTTCAGTAGGAAAAATGTTCCTAAATTTCAACTTTATTTACAAATCCTATGACTACTACAACATCATGGTTATTGGTGGAATTTGTTTGCTCATCTAACTGCACAAACTGTTGTTTTCCAGCTTATTATACAAAATATCTTCAGCAACACACAGCATGTCATCAGCTTGTCATCAACATATTATGCTGTATGAAAGTGGGACTTTTTCTGTTTCTTGCATAGGATCTCACCCTAGAATTTTACTAATTATAATTTTACCTGCTACCATTATTAAGTTCTCACCAACCGTGCAACTTTTCCATATACATTATGCTTTGAAAAACTCCTAACCAACTTGCTCTCTCAAGCTTTACGTTGAATGCATCTTCTCTTTAAAATAAAATACAGTATAACCTCTGTAAGTTGACCACCCAAGGGACTGTAACAAAATGGTCAACATACAGAGGTGGTCAACATAAGGAAGTAGGTCTACCATAGTGATACATACATGTGGTGCATGTTCAGTCTATGAAAATTAGGTCAACTAGAATAGAGAACCAAGAGATAAACCCAACTTCTTACCACTATCTGATCTTTGACAAGCCAATTAAAAACATTCAGTGGGGAAAAGACTCCCTATTTAACAAATGGTGCTGGGAAACCTGGTTGGCGACCTGTAGAAGATTGAAATTGAACCTTCACCTTTCACCACTAACGAAAATAGACTCACAATGGATTAAAGATTTAAACTTAAGACATGAAACTATAAAAATACTAGAAGAAAATGCGGGGAACACTCTTGAAAGCATCG
>CAUYRH010087213.1:0-12379 GCA_963574655.1 Perodicticus potto
AGGTAGAGTGCTGTGGCATCACAGCTCACAACAACCTCCAACTCCTGGGCTCAAGCAAGCTTCCTGCCTCTGCCTCCCAAGTAGCTGGGACTACAGGCACCCGCCACAATGCCCGGCCATTTTTTGGTTGCAGCCGTCATTGTCGTTTGGCGGGCCCGGGCTGGATTCCAACCCGCTAGCTCAGGTGTACGTGGCTGGTGCCTTAGCCCATTGAGCCACAGGTGCCGAGCCTTAACCTAGGTTCTTGTTCTTACCAAAAGAGAGCCCCTAGTCTCATTCAGACCACAGTGGCCCTTATGGCAATCCCCTGACCCCTCTTTTGGAGGCTACAGTATAGACGTAACCAGAATGCAGAGGCTCAGTGTGCGCTTTGACCCAGGGAACCCTTCCATGGTCAGATCGATGAAGTTTTTGAGATATTACCGTGATTTTTGCAGTGGCTACACATATAGTTTTGTCATAGTCTCTCTTATTACTTGATGTGACCTCAAAGGAATGGAACATATCATTGCTCGGGACTGTAAACCTTCGTAGAGTAGTGGCTATAACATAGACTTGGGAGGCCTTCTGGAGTTCAAGTTCCAGATTTGTCAGTTGCTGGCCTTGGGACTTTGAGCAAGTTGCTTAAACCTCAGTTTCTTTATCTTTAAAGTGAGTTTTCCTGTGAACCCACCTTAAAATGTTGTTTGCAGTGCCTGTCACATAATAAGTATGCATTAAGTGTTAACTACTGTTGTTGGTGGTGATAATATCCTAGTAGTGAGTTTCTTCTGGAAGGACCTAATTGTTTTTAATTACAAACCAAGAACAACAAAGCTTCTAATTAGCAAACTATGTTCCATGTGTACTGTAATTAAGCTCATACTCAGAATCAATTGCCAAAGATAATGATTTCAAACAATAAAGTTGCTTTCTCAAGGTCTAGCTGTTTTGGATAGAAAGAGGAAAGAAGAATAATGTAGATTGAGAGTAAGACAAGGGAATAAACCTATAGTGGGTTTTAATATCGGAGAAAGAAAATGTTTGTTCACCTTAAGGAAAGGATTACAATATATTTTTTTTCTTTTATTTTTTAAGAGACTAAGGGTTTGCTATTTTGTACAGGCTAGACTCCAACTTCTGGGCGCAAGGGATTCTCCTGTCCCAGCCTCCCCAGTAACTGGGCTATAAGTGTGAGCCACCTCACCTAACTATTTCTTTTTCTAAGAACAGTAAGTGCCATCGGATATGAATAACATGTGTATTGCTGAGAGGGAAGTAAGGTAAAGGAAATGGGAAAGAAGCCCCATGTAGGAAGTGACAGGATAGAATGTACAGCCAGCTGTTGGAGAGACATACAGCCTGTCAGGCCCTGAGTCTTTGTTTATCCCTTTTGATTCGGTCTGAATCTCAGAGAGAGCCTGCAGAAGGCACCTGCCACCTTGTCTTCTGGTTTAGAATTCAGCGAGCAGCTGTTTTGATGATGTAAGTGAATGCCAAGCAGTTGCTGCCTGTGTTCATGAAATAAAGGAACATCAGTCATTTTTTAGGAGATGACACTATTCTGTCATCGTCTATTAGCATTTAAAAACCTACGTTATGGTAAAATAATTTCTAAAACACATCAGCTACTAGACATCTGTTTTAAAATAGCATTGCTACACCAATTTCCAAAAGAAGCATTTGTATTTCTTTTGGGGTAAGGTTTTAAAGATGAATGATTTTGGGTTTTTTTTTCCCCATCAGCTTTTCTTTCTGGAGATATCTAATGAACATTCCAAAATTTACAATCATTTATGAAATTATATGATTATAACACTAAGTATAACTGAGAAGATGGGCAACATTTATAAGGAAGACTAAGTAAAAAACCTCTGTGAAGAATGGTATCCATATGTTAGTGAGGTTGAGATCATTTGATGACAGAACCGTGGGCTTTGGCAGGTAAGGCCTGCCAGTGCACTGGTCACCAATTGCCATTTGGAGTGTCTAGCCAGCTCCTCGTGGTTCCCACTTTTCAAGGAACTGCTCCTCCTGCCCAGTCCAAAGCAATGAGCCCAAGCAGCCATTTTGTGCAGTGAGCCAAGAATTGTGGACAAATATGTTTTTTATATATATATACACACACAATGCATATACAAATATATGTATACACATACATATGTACACATAGTATGTATGTGTGTATACACGTATGCATGTGTATATATGTATATACACATTTGTATATGTGTATGTATGTATGTGTGTGCGTGTGTGTATTTTTATATATATATATATCCACAATTGCCGGCTCGTAATTCTCATCGCCCTTGTTATAGTAAATAAAATCTCTCTCTCTCTGACCTTCTCCTGCCCAAGGCAGGACTCTAATCTCATTGTTGGTCATAAGACTCTCATTCCAGAGAGGGTCCTGCCCTATGCCCTGCAGGAAGGATGCCTGCACAGAGAGGCCAGGAAGAATCTGAATAGCAGGTCTTGCTGGGTTCAAATCATATACTTTTTGTATATTCACATTTCTACATGGTTGTTAATCATGCCTGTCCATTGAAATCTCCATTTATCAGAGATCATAGATTCTATCTTCCCTTCCACAGAAGTACTTTCTACTTGTCTGTTTGCCTTGAGAAGCGGCAAAGAATGGCCATGGCAGAGAAAAGAGCCAAGTGAAACGAAAGAGTCCAGAAGGCATTCTAGTTCCCATCCCGATGCTTTCGTAGGGTAGGAAGGCTGCCTAACCTGGGTTCCCTGGTGCCTAACTAAGTCTCCCTTCCAGTCAAGCCAGCAGGAGTACATTTCCCTTACCTGCCCCAAGAGGTCAGCACAGGCACCCTGCGAGTATAAGGTGTGCTGTTTCTGTCCCTTGCGAGCCTCTTTGTTAACCTGAGCGCCCACCTCAGTCAGTGAGTTTCTCATCCTGACCCAATTCACTGGCAGAAACAGTTGTGTGGCAGAGAGAGCTCAGATAGTGAGCACAGGGCACCACAGGGCCTCACAAAGGGAGAGGGGCTACTGCAGGCATCAGACGGCGGGGAGAGCTCTATGAACATACTGATAAGAAGCAAAACCTCTTTGTCAGAGCTTTTCATAAACACTCTCAGTTAAAGGGGGCCTTTGTCAAGTACATAGGGAGAGACTGGGTCTAGAGCCTAATACATGCACACAGTGGGTCCAGGCTGGTGGACTCACAGACAAGAGTGACCCAAAGCAGGATGTGGACCCTGCCACTGCCAAGTCAGACCGGCACTTTTCAACTGTTCCTGGGAAGGAGGCCTTAGATGCCAGAATCTTGATCCTCCTTATACCAGTC
The DNA here is from genome assembly GCA_963574655.1 of Perodicticus potto. Taxonomy (NCBI): domain Eukaryota; kingdom Metazoa; phylum Chordata; class Mammalia; order Primates; family Lorisidae; genus Perodicticus; species Perodicticus potto. The sequence goes on from CAUYRH010087213.1 coordinate 3,290, forward strand.
AAGTTAGTTGTATCTAAAGGTGTCCAAATTAACTGTTTGAAGATAAAGGCAGACCTTCCTTGATGTCAGGCTTCACTGTCCCCAGCACCATGCCAAGTCTTCCGCACACTTGGCCTGGGTATGTCTCCCTACACCCTACAAGGTATGCAGTGTTACTGGTGGCCTCTTTTTATTCATGAGGCCACTGAGATAAAGCAGCTAGTCCTAGGAGACACAGCCTGTAAGTCAGTGCCCCCCAACCTTTCTGGTATCAGAGACTAGTTTCATGGAAGACAATTTTTCCATGGACAGGGGTGAGGTGAGGGTTGGGACAGGAGGCAGAGCCTTGGTGTTGAAGCCAGCAATGATGGGGAGTAGCTATAAATACAGGTGATGCTTTGCTTCCTCCCCCGCCACCCCACTGCTCACCTCTTAATGTGTACAGCAATTCCTAATAGGCCGTGGATCAGAACCTTTTTGGCACAAAGAACCAGTTTTATGGAAGACCACTTTTCCATGGACAGGGCATGGGGGGATGGTGAAGATAGGACAGTAGGCAGAGCTCAAGCAGTGATACTCAGTGTCCAGGTTTGTAAGAGGCTGCGGACCAGTACAGTTCATGGTCTAGAGGCTGGGGATCACAGCTGTGACAGAGCCAGCATCCACCTCAGCCATCTGAATCCAGGACCATGTTCTTACCAAATTTCTGTGTTCCTTTCAGCATAGGTTTAATCCTTTGCAGGCCTATTTTGGATCTTTATAGAGACCCAACTTCTGTATTAGTTTGCCAAAGCTACATAACAAAACCACAGATTACATGGCTTAGGCAACAGAAATGTGTTTCCACACAGTTGTGGAGGCTACAAGTCTGAGATCAAGGTGTGGGCAGAGTTGGTTTCTCCCCAGGCCTTTCTCCTTGTCTTGAAGATGGTCATCTTCTCCCTGTGTCCTCACATGATCCTCCCTCTGTGTGCGCTTCTGCCTACTCTAGTGACATCTTTGCTAAGTGACCATACTATCCCACAAAACAACCATATTCTGAGATCCTAGGGGTTAGGGCTTCAACACAGAATTTAGAGGGACACAGCCTGAAATACTCCCCTCCACAAATCTTTATGGACAGCTCTTGATTTCAGTGTCAGTCTAATGTCCAAGGTGGAGGTGAAAGCAAGGAGAGCCCTCTCGGAACAGTGGTCTCTGTCCAGGCATACCTTGCTTATGCAGGAAGTCGTGTTGCCTGAGCCTATGTACTGCTACAGTACTTTCAGATAATAATGTAGTTGATTTTTTTACAGTACTATGAAAAGAGATGCGTCAGCTACTGAAGGCTTACTGAGAGGACATGTAGGTTATTAAGGAGACAAAACCACCCCAGAGCTCGCCTCATGGAGGACCAACTTCTACCAGGAAAAGGTACCTGACTGGTACTCCATGAGACTTGTTACCATGACACCTGCTCCAGACACAACCAGGGTGCTGCCCGGGCACCTGATGGTACCTCCCTGATGGATTGTACTACTGCTCACCACTCTTTCTGTTTGTGGCATGTCCAGTCTCCTCAGAAGAGAATCTGATTGGTCTAAACAGAGTATCACCTCCAGGATAGAGCTAGGCAGAGCTCAGGCCATTCGTGGCTGATTGATCAGCACTCATCCTTGGTTCATTCAAATTCCTGGTGATGGGATCATATACCCCAAGCATGATGACTTATACAGGGCCATGAGGGTGGGAGACCATCCAAGGCTTCCCACAACAGCCCTCATAACTGGCAAGTAGCTTGTATAGCCTGTCCACTGAAAGATAATATCAGCATCTTAAAGATGTTTCTCTAAAATGCATGCACGATGAAATTGATTGATGCTTTCATCCTACCTTGGACATCAATCCCTGATCCAATGGATTGATAGAATGCATGACACCTGAATTCTAACCCCAGCTCTCCAAGTCACAGCCTCTCTGAGCCACTGCTGTAATAACACTACCTTAAATGCAGGATTGGATGTCCAAAATGAGGCAAAGTGCTTAAACAGACATGTGTTTTTAAAGCAAAATGAGGGGATTTTTCAATTTAACATGCGTTTCTTCAGCCTTTTGGTGGCCAGCTATTCCCAGTGCCCAATTACCCTCTTTGTACTCTTTGCCCTGCCTTGGGAATTACCACTTAACCAGAAGCCATATTGTTCTCAGTGATGATTTTAAATTTGCATATGAAATTTTATATTTACACCCTGCACTTAAAGAACTCCTAAAGACGTATGCTCATCTGGGAATCGTGTCAGATAATATATTCAGACTATCTCTGGGGACTTTCAGGAATAAGAAGTCGGTTTCTCTTGCTTGAATAGAAGAATGTGTTCCTCATTGGGTCCTTTGCATAAATACCCTGTGGGAAACTCTGTGTCTTGGAAAAGACAATTTTCTGTTGTAAACTGGAGGACCAGACATACCTTATCCTGTTGTTTAATCCACATTTGGTTCTTTATTTAAAAATTGGACCGCTAAGAACTATGCCAAATGAGGGCTCGTGAAGGGCAGAGCCTTGAAAAGGTGTTAGTATGGCCCTTGCAATGCTTTGCTGATTGCCCAGCAAGGTCCTGCTTCCAGAACCAGTCATCATTTACTGCTGAAGATGGGGCCAGTGCCACTGTGTTGGAATATATGTAGACTGTTCTCAGGTCCTGGGCTTTAGGCCAGAACCTGGACGTCTTGGAAGAGTCACCTGCTTCTCTCTCTTCACTTCAGAGCATCATAACTCAAGTGGGTCCCATAATTCCCTTGAGATAAGTTGCTTTTTTATTAAATTCTCATCTCATCTGATGGGTTTCTGAGTAATTCTTTTTTTTTTTTTAATCCAGGCTCCATTTTTGTCCTACCTGCTCCATTACTAGACTAACATTTTAAAGGTTGTATCCCCAAGATAATGTTTTAACTTTTTCCAGCGTGTGTGAATTCCAGGTATCTTTTTCCTTTAATTGTATAAGGCATGCACTGCCCCCACCCCTGCATATGTTGTTGAATACTGTTATGTGCTGTACAGCACATATGTTACATGAAGTACTGTTATGTGCTGTACAGCAGGAGGACCAAGACTGACATCTCGCAGCTGTTAAGTAGTGCTGGCAAGATGTAATGGAGATGGCGGCAGATTTGACTTTACTTCATATCCTGCTGAACAACCAAGCTAAATCTAAGAGTTGGCCACTCCCCTACATCTCTTAGTTGAAGCACCTAAGTTCTATTTCTTCCAAGTGGGTATGACAGACCAAAGCCTAGCCTGCTCACGTAACTGTTATGCTAACAGCTGCAATCTCAAGACAAAGCCCCCAAGACTGCTCCTTGGGAGGGGAAGTGCTATGACAATAATGAACAGCCATTTTGGATGATTGTCCTTGTTTTCAAAACACCGTCATTTCCTTGGTATTCTTCTTGCTCACGGTTTGTGTGTCCTCACAGTCATGAGGGTCAGGTGCTCCAACTGATTCAGTTCAACAGCATCTTTGTTGACTGTCTGCTCTGTGCACTGAGCTGCCCATTGTATTTCATGTGTCAACAGTTCTAAGCAAAGCCCTTCCCAGGGTGTATTGGCTGGATGCCAAATGCAAGTAATGAAATTCAGGATTGCTATTAGTCCGATGAACTGATACGGAAGATGCCCGCTTACCCAAACAGTTATCTTTGAGTTGCCACACAAACCAAGCATGGAGTATCAAAGATAACCAGGTATCAAAGATCTCATATACAGGCCACTGGACAAACACTTTCAAGATGCAACTCAAGGCTACTTTTTTTAGAAAACCTTTCATAACATAGCTGGCCTCCACGAGAGAGTCATTCAACCTTGGCATTCACTGTACCAACATGATGTAGGTCCATCCAAAGCCACTAACTATTTTGACACTTACTGTTTCTATGTCTCTCCCACTAGATAATAAACACCTTGGAAGTAGGTGTTGGGGTGGAGGGAGGCTAAAGCAGCCGCACATGAACACTTTCCCCTCCTCCTCTCCTCCTAAGACAAAGACACAAAGGAGCTGGCTAGCCCCACAACCCAGTTCATGCCAAAAGACCCTAACTTTCCAGGCAAGCTGTGAAATTTGCAAATTCCCTATGACCCCATATAAAAGGGGTCTCTGACTGCTCCAACACCCAGATGCCATCTTTGTACCACCCAGGTTGGTCACGCTCCCCTTTCAAATAAAACTAGCCTGGACATCTCCTCTGCAGCCTCGTCCCAGAGTACCATCGTTTACACCTTTCAGTAGCAAATCTATTGATGAACAGATTATTATCCTTGCTGCTTCCCACAGTGATTAGACAATTAGAGTGTTCACTGAATGAATAAAATCACCTTAGCCATGGACTTACACTAATACTACATTATATTTATGTGTCTTTATGTGCATATGTGTTTATGTATTTGTGTAATATAATATATATTTGTATGTACTCATATATATAATACATATGTTAGACACCTGTAGCTTATCATCTTGGGGGGAATAATTTTATTACAATAGAGCACTATCAATATAGAATGATGGACTTACACTTGAGCTGTATTGATCCAGCATACTCCATGAGAAGTGCTCTTCTAAATACTGTAAATTCCTGATACGACTTTTTAAAAAGTTATTGTCTGTTATTTAAGCTTTCTGATTATTTGGATTAAGGACCGATGATAGCTTACTCCAAGGTAAAACTGCTACTCTGAAAAAAAAAATCCTTAATTTCAAAACCTTTTGAAATGTCGTAAGTTATTCTTTCCCCAGCTACAGCAGTAATTGAGACTTGACATCATAGCATATCCTGTCTTTGCCACAGCACATGGGATCTAATCTAGCACCTCAGGAAGAAGGGTGGAAGATGATTTTTTTTTAAATGTCAAAAGAAAATTGAACTTCTTCCTTCTTCCTCACCTCAGCTTCGGTCGCAGACCTTGAATGCCTGCTCTGCAGTACTAGATAAGAGAATAATTTGCACAGCTGTACACAGCTTTAAAGAAGGGCACGTTTGAAATGCTTTGTGCTATGTGAGAGCTTATCATTTTAGGAATTCGTTCTGTCCATAGGTGTAGGCACATAAGGACAGGACCTGTGAGTAAACTCACTGGATTTAGCAAACCCTCCAAGGCCCATTTTGTGTCTTAGAAGATCCCTCTGGGTCCTGTTACCCCCGCACTTGACAACTTGATGGGCGTGTGCAGTCCAGCTATGGTTGGGTCTGGACGTGCAGCACACTGTACCTGGACATGACCACCACTCATCATGGAGAGATGGGATTGAAGAAAATGACATTAAGGGCTCAGGGAATGAGCTTCAGGGAAAAGCTTGATTAGTACTTATTTTTAATTAAATATTTTTTTGAGCTTAAATAGATTATTCTAAAAAATTCTCTTAACTCCCTCATGATCTATCTTCACACACAAAAATTTTCTTTTAGGAGAAGGGAGCAAATAAACGTGGATGAGACAAAGAACTGAAATAAAAATCCAGCTTTGATCAAAACTCCTTGTTATAGTGTTCCCCCTGAAAATGATTTCTAATCAATGAGCTCTGCCCCAGCATGGTGAGAAGTAATTACCTTACACGTGTTTCACTCTGTGCTGTGATTAGAAACAAGATGTGAGATCGGAAGGGCATAAGATGAATATAAGGAGAAAGACGCTCAAATAGGAGCCCAAATGCACAGGCTGTGGGGTATTTAATCAGCACGAGGCTTGCTGCAGGCAGTGAGGTCCACATTAGTTCAGTCACTCAGGAAACATTTCCTCCCTGTCTGGGGCATCACTGGTGGTATTAGTGATGTTAAGGTAATTTAGTGCATGCGCCCCATGCACAAAGATAGGGAGCCTGGTTGGTTCTCATGAAAGTGTGATCTTGAATTTAAAGGTGCTGTGTACCCTAGGTTGGGCCACTGACCCTACACCTTCTCACCAGGTTTCCCAGTGGTCAGGAGCCCACAATCTACCAGCCTGAGCAGTAGTTGGACCTGGGCTTTAGAGTCCAAGATGAGACACAGGGGAAGAGGGAATACAAGACTTGGGATAATTCTGCCCATGGAAGAAAAACTAGGCTAGGGACAAGTGTGTACAGGATTATTGAGAAGGTGAAGAGTACTTGGTCTCTGCAGAGGAGCAAGAGGTCCTTAGCCTAGTGTGCTTGCACAGAGTTTGCTGTTATCCATGAGAAAGAGTTTCCAAACTCCTAAGAGTGTTGGCTGGAAGTGAGATGAACACACCCACACAGGGGGAGGCAGATACTCTCATTACAATAACAATCCTACCATGGGACACCACCCCAGAGACATGGTTATCTTCATTTGTCATCAAGACAAAGGACCCCCCCAACATACAGTGGCATCGCCACACAGCCACAGCACAGCCACCCTTGGCATGTTCCTTTCTATTTCAGAGAGGGATCAGTTGTATGTGTTGGTTCCTTTTAATCCTTATCTTCAAACAGCTAAAAAGAATGCCACCACATCAACTCATGTGACCTTCAAAACTCACTGAGCATCTTTAGCTGCATGATTCCCTTGAAAACACTCTTGCTAATAATAATAATGCACCCCCACCCCTGAAAAAAAGGTGTCCACTCCAAGGTTTGTGGACAAACCTGTTCTAAACTCGGTGTCATCTGCAGCTCACTTATCTCACCATGTTCCTAAGGCCTGCACTCCTCCTCCGAGTAGATAATGCTGCAGTTTTTAAAAGTCTTACCCTTTGGGCGACGCCTGTGGCTCACCAAGTAGGGCGCCGGCCCCATATACCAAGGTGGCAGGTTCAAACCCGGCCTTGGCCTAACTGCAAAAACAGGAAAATAGCTGGGCGTTGTGGCGGGCACCTGTATTCCCAGCTACTCGGGAGGCTGAGGCAAGAGAATCGCCTAAGCCCCGGAGTTGGAGGTTGCTGTGAGCTGTGTGATGCCACGGCACTCTACCAAGGGTGATAAAGTGAGACTCTGTCTCTACAAAAAAAAAAAAAAAAGTCTTACTCTCTGCAAAAGGATGAGAGAAAGTGAAATGAGTGGCAGGCTTGTTAGAGCAGTTGTTCTCTGCTTATGTTTACAAATGGGAATAGCTACACGCTCGGGATCATCAAGGACTCACCCAAACACAACCTGGAAAATAGACTAAACAAACTCCCACAGTCAACTCAGTCCTTAAGATTCTGAAGAAGTGGTATGTAAGCATACAATAGTACCCTCTTAAACATCTTAAAGACTGACTAACCAACTTGGATAAGAATATCTTCCCACTTTCAGGGATGCTTAAGCCCTTCTTAGATTATTTTTCCTCCAAAGCTTCCTCCCACCAGTAAGTATTAGCCACCCTGGAAACAGCAAATAATAGCATTCTGCCTCCAGTGTAAAGTTAGGGACTGGACAAAAGTGCATTTACCTGTTTGCAAGCAAAATTAAAACAGCCAGAATGTGCTTGAAGTGTCTAAGGAGGAATTTGGCCAAGGCTCTGGGCCAGGGCGTCTGTTGTTATTTTAGATTTATTCAATTAGAGTCACAAGCAAAGTAAATTGAGCTGTGTGGTTGATTTGAATATTACCTTGGAAGAGAGTGTAAAGTGATTAACAAACCCTAAGGGACAAGGGATGAGTGCCAGGCTCCTTTGTCCCCACACTCAGTCAGGCTAGGTTTTACAGAAGCATTTGGGAGTGAAGAGAATGCAAGCAGAAGAGCAGATACGCCTTTTATTCAGGGCCACATAGCCATTTTCCTGCTTCCCCATCCTTTGAAAGTTCCTCTGTATGTGCGAACTGCAGCAGAAATAAAGCTGGTGCATGTGGAGGCTGTCAGATCTAAGGGGCCCTGCTGTAAGAACTAGGGGTCTTGGGTCCAGATGAATTCTGCCTTTGTCTTGGTAAATGTGTCATCTGGCACAGTGGGCTGCATGCAGTTGACCTGGTGCTTCCACAAATTGGCATGCGTGAAATATTAAAATTAATTGCACAGGCCTCGTATGTTCTGGAGGCTTTAGGATAAATAAGCCATGAATCCCAACAAAGAGCATTTCAGCTCTAACATTTTTAGTTCCATGTGGCAATTGGTGGTCTCTACCTTCAAACAGGGAGGCATTTTCACATGTTTTTCCTCGCAGCTTAATAGAGGTAGAAAGTAGGATGATGCCAGGAGGCCATCCTCTTACCAAGATTAAATGGTTATTTTTCAGCATAAGTCTGTTATGCTTTGGCAGATTGGGATGATGACAATGATTTTTCTAGTAGAATAAGAGGCCAGTTTTGATTTGCATTTCTCTGATGATTAAGGATGATGAGCATTTTTTCATGTGTCTGTTGGCTATGTGCCTGTCTTCTTTAGAGAAGTTTCTCTTCAGGTCTCTTGCCCACCCTGAGATGAGATCACTTGTTCTTTTCTTGCTAATATGTTTGAGTTCTCTGTGGATTCTGGATATTAAACCATTGTCAGAGACATAACCTGCAAATATTTTCTCCCATTCTGAGGGCTGTCTGCTTGCTTTACTAACTGTTCTTTGCTGTGCAGAAGCTTTTAGTTTGAACAGATCCCAGTAGTTTATTTTTGATGCTGCTTCAATTGCCCGGGGGAGTCCTCCTCATAAAATATTCGCTCAGACCTATTCCTTCAAGAGTTTTCCCTGTACTTTCTTCTAGTATTTTTATAGTCTCATGTCTTAAGTTTAAATCTTTAATCCAGTGAGAGTCTATCTTAGTTAAAGGTGAAAGGTGTGGGTCCAGTTTCAGTCTCCTGCAGGTCGCCAGCCAGTTCACCCAGCACCATTTGTTAAATAGGGAATCTTTTCCCCACTGAATGTTTTTAATTGGCTTGTCAAAGATCAAATAACGGTAAGTACCTGGGTTCATCCCTTGGTTCTCTACTCTATTCCATACATCTACCTCTCTGTTTTTATGCCAGTACCATGATGTTTTGATCACTATCGTGGTTTATTGTAGCCCAATTCATAATTACTAAGTCATGGAAAAAGCCCAAGTGCCCATCGACCCACGAGTGGGTTTATAAATTGTGGTATATGTATACCATAGAATATTATGCAGGCTTAAAGAAAGATGGAGACTTTACCTCTTTCATATTTACATGGATGGGGCTAGGAAAATATTCTTCT
>CAUYRH010087214.1:0-69077 GCA_963574655.1 Perodicticus potto
TATCCACATGTAACAGACTGATACTGGACCCTCACCTTTCTCCACTCCCAAAAATTGATTCAAGTTGGATAAGACTTAAATTTAAGTCATGACACAATGAAAATCCTGAAAGAAAGCATAGGAAAAACACTGGAAGATATCGGCCTGGGGAAAGACTTTATAAAAGAAGTATTTTAAAGACAGATGATACAATGAGGAGTTTTTGATATATGTGTCATTCGGTGTTATAATGTTTTGATTTCTGATGAATTTCTCTCCTGCCAAATCCCATTAAAAAATAGAATTTTAATGGATTATGGTCATAAACTTTCCATTCACTGGATGTGTTTTAAATTTTATAGTAAGCAAATGGATTCTTTACATGTATTAGTTTATGTGATTCTCAGAAGAAATAATATAAGTGCTATTATTTATATTTTACAGATCAGGTTAAGTGCAACTCAGAGAAGCTTATCAACCTGCTCCAGGTCAGATAACTTTAACTGGCAAAAAATCATGATTCAAACCAGGTCTATCATTCCAGAGACACATTCCTAACCACCATCCTCTTCTGTAAGACATAGTCAGATGCCACTTCAAAATCCTATAGTTTTTATAGGATTTATCAGACCCTAGTATGAAAATAGAGGTAAGGAGAGACTGGGGCTGGAGATAGAACTGAAATGGTGGTGTGTTTCTACAAAGCATATAAAATGGTAAGAGCCTCAGAATACAATCTTTACAATGGAATATATACCATAGTAAAGGAGGGGCTTCAAGCTCTAGACTCTAGACTGGCAAAGCTATAGGGCTATATTAGCTCTTAAAAGTTGGGAAATCCATTTTATGATTCTGAGTTATCATCAGAAATTTCAAAACAGCCTTTGTCCTCATTCTTGCTTTTAGAGAAAAATGTTTTTGGTTTGCATTCAAGAAGCACAGAGTAATTTTTTATTTTTTGAAATTGTTTTACAGGGTCACATTAGTAGCACATCAACATATTTTAACTTTTTGTAAGGACCTAGCTACCTCCATAGAGACACTTGCCAAGGATAAGCTCTGCTTTGTCACTAAACTGTTATCACACAAGTGAAGGCTTTGGGGGGTGATTTTCCACCACTTCCTCCATTCTATCTCCCCTCAAGCATTATTGCCATGATTATTTTACTTAATGTTTGGCCGTTACCTTGTTTTGTTTTTGTTTTTAAATCTAAACTTCAGAGTAGGGCTGTCCAATATAGTAACTTGAAATATAAATTAATTACAATCATATAAAACTAAAAATTTAGTTTCTCAGTTTACTAGCCATGTTTAATGTGTTTAATAGTAATATGTGGCTAGTTGCTACCATATTGAATGTTGCAGACATAAACTGTTTTTTGTTATGGCTAAAAGTTCTACTGGTTAGCGCTGCTTTAGAGCTTTGATTTCCTAGGGAGGAAATCTCTTAATGAATATCATAGTGGATTGTATTAATTTACATGATATATCTTGCCTCTCCTTTAAATGTCTCTCTACTGCAGCAGTCCTCACCCTGTGGGTCATGACCCACAGGAACTATATTAAAGGGCCATGGCATTAGGAAGGTTGAAAACTACTGCTCCACTGGGTCCCCTACACAAGGCATTCCTCATAAAAAGAATGAGGAATACCATGTGCCAAAGCCTTAGTGCCAGTGCCATCAAACATAAATAGATGACTTGCTTTTCCCAGTGAATTATGAGCATAAGTGATTTGTGTAACTTGGATGAGGAAGCTTTAATCACCAGTGGGTACCTCATCAGGATATCTTTTTCCTCTGTCATGAGACCAGCAGTGTTTAAAAATGAGGCTGCTTCTCAGACTCTGAATGAAGGTGATATGTGACAGAGCTGAACACATCCATAATCAGTATTTAATGTGAAATAACCTTTCATTGCTGCAATTACTACTTTGTATTTCATTTATTATCAAATGAGAATGCAACTTAAATTGACTGATACAAATAGGGACTCCCTTTCAATATTCTGGAGATGCAACCAAGGATGCTAAGTGATGTTCATCAGCAATACTTTACACAGTCTGGGCTGGAAGCCAAGGTAACAGGAACAGACCATACAAACAACACAGTTAACAATGAAGTTCACATTTCCTCCAGAGAACAAAAGGTTTGCCCCTGGGTGAATTGGTTAAACCATGTGATAAAACAAAAGCTGGTATTTTTGAATTTCATCCTATTATAAAGTGTCCAGAATTTGAGTGGTTTTATCCGTAGGGTGTGAACAGCTCTTAAATGAAGAGCCCTTTGTGTGAAAGGATGTGCTTTCTGCAGTCAAGTGACTCTTTTCTTTTACACTAATAGCTTCTCTGGTGCCTACACTGGGGACATTTCCAATTTTTTATTCCTAGGGTATTTTTTTCTTCTATTCCAATACTCTCTTTATATTTGGCAGTTACAGCATTAGAGCAATAATAAATTTGAATATAAAATACTGGATTAAAAGAGTTGGGAATAAAGCATATAAGCATGTAACGTGAGAAGGAAATGTGGGAGATGGGGGGTGAGGGGCTCAAATTTCCACTTTTATATTATGTTTTATTTTTAGTTTAGTTTTTTATTGGGATTCTTGTATTGACTGAAAGAAGAAAAATTGAAAATCATAATTTCTTTCAATTATATCCTTGCTACTCATAATAAGGTAGTGTTGAAAAAAAGTAAACCATGGAGATTTAGCCACACATTTCACTCTCTTGCATGTCTTGGCCAGTAGAATTTTGAGATCAACAATAATACATCTCTCTAAAAAGGAATTCTGGAGGTAAAATACCCCAAATAAAGGACCATCATCCAAGGTACTGGTCCAACGATAAGATGTCCTTGATTCTAACAACATATAAGAATTAAGGTAATAGATTCCTGTATATGGCTTCTGCTCTACTATCTGTAAAGTGAATGCTTTGTGTAGGTAAGATTTGTGGCTCTAACTTGTGAGTGAATTTTAACAAAATCACCTATGCATTGTTAAAGTATTATGTGCCTAGTTATAAAGAAAAATGTATGCAAGACTTTACCTAGAAACTGTAAAAGTTTATTGATGTACTTGGCTAACATTTCTATATGCTATTGAAAATAAAAATATTAGTCTGAACCACATTGTTTTAAGTTAAGGTTTCAGGTTTTATCCCCATAGAAATCACCAAGAAAATGACTCAAAAATATAGTTAAAGAAAAAATAAGACAATTAAAATGGAGCTTTAGAATATACCTACTTAACAGAATGTAATAATGTAGGGATAGAGAAATAAAGGAATAAGATATAAATGAAAACAAATAGGAAATAGTAGATGTAAGTACTACCTTATAAGAATTGATGGAACAGTCTTTATTCTTTGAAAATGAAGAAATTAGCAAGATGGGTACAAAGATATGATCCAAATATATGCAATCAATTATAAACACACATTATATTTAAATACACAAACATATTGAAAGTAAAAAGCTTTGTGAAAATAGAAACACAAAGGGAATTGTGGTCACTATAATAACATCAAACAAAATCAACTTTTAACACAAAAACACTATTAGAAAAAAAGAGAGAGATTTATGATGTTAAAAAGGATTAGGCAAGAAAGGAAGATGTAATAATTATAAATGTATATGCACCTAAAAATAGAACTCCAGATATATGAAGTAAATGTGACAGAACTGAAGGAAGGAAAAATCAATAATAGTTGGAGATTTCAGTACTTCACTTTCAATAATAAGTAGAAATACAGGGCATATGCATAAAATCAACGGGGAAATAGAAGACTTAGATAGGACAATATGCCAGGTACATCTCACAGATACCTATAGAACAACTCCCCTAACAACAGCAGAGTATACATTCATTCTTCTCTGTAAGAGAGGATGAGATCAGTGACTCATTCTTTCAAGTGTACAGGGACTATTCTACAGTTTAGTCCATACACTGGGCCCTAAAAGAAGCCTCAATAAATTTAATACAATTTCAAATAAAATAATTGTATAAAATATGTTCTCTTAACACAGTGATATTAAATTAGAAATCAAGAACTACACATTTGGGATTTGGGTACTAAAGACCAAATGAGGAATTCCATGTTATTCAAATGGTCAATAGACTCTTAATTTGTTTTGACTTCCTCTTTATTTCAATATTCTTCATACTGATAGGAGAAAATATATATAAACATAATTTCATTTTTATTGACTTGACTAATCAGGCCAGATCATAAGGTGTTCATTTAACGTCCACAATTTTGTTTTCCTGATTTTATTTCTTTATTTATCTGAGACAGAGTCTTGCTCTGTTGCCCAGGATCATGTCATTACTTCACTGCAACCTCAAACTCTTGAGCTCAAGCAATCCTCCTACCTCAGCCTCCTAAGTATCTGGGTGTACAGGTGCCCACCACCACACTTGACTAATTTTTCTACTTTTAGTAGGATCAGGTCTCACTTCACTCAGGCTGGTCTCAAACTTCTGATCACAAGGGATCCTCTCGACTTGGCCTCCAGAGTGCTAGGATTACTGGTATGAGCCATTGCTTCCAGCCAGTTTTCTGAATTTTAAATGGCCTCTTTGTCTAATGTTCTTTTTAATGCTAATGATCACTAATTAGCTCTAACAACTGAATACCAACAACCTTGCTAACTAATCGTCAGAGGCAGAAGGGAAGAGAACTTGTTTGAGATGGTTAGAGTTAGAACAGTTAACTATTGGCTAAGGGAAAGAGAGAAATATAGCAATTAAGAACTTAATGAAGATTAGAACAATGCAAGAGTAGAAAAAATATAAAAAAAATACATTGAGGCAGACAGCAGCAAAATAGTTGGAGGGAATTCAAAAGAATGGAGTGTGTCATAATATAGAGGACAGAGTTGCACAAAGTGGGTAATAGCCAATAAAAATCAATATTTTAGATTGGGCACTGTGGCTCACATTTGTAATCCTATCACTCTGGGAGGCCAAGGTGGGCAGATCCCTTGAGCTAAGGAGTTGGAGATGAGCCTGAGCAAGAACCTGACCACATCTCTAAAAATAGCTGGTGTTTGTGGCAGGTGCCTGTAGTCTCTGCTACTCAGAAGGCTGAGGCAAGAGGATCTCTTGAACCCAAGAGTTTGAGCTTGCTGTGAGCTATGATGCCCATCGCACTCGACCAAGGGTGACAAAGTAAAACTCTGTGTCAAAAATAAAATCATTATTTTCTGAAAAGTCAAGGAATAATCAGTTTATTAGATTACTTAATTTATTTATTACTGCTAGGAGGTCATGTGTGTCATGGCCATATGTCCTATTCATTTAGGACAGTCTCAGTTGCTTGATTATTAATAGTGCCCCTTTTCATTTTCAAAAGCATCTTGGCATGGATGATTAAAAATACGGTCACTATATTCCTAAGAAGTTTTAGTAAAATTAATTTCACTACTGATCATAGGAGTTTGCTGTAGTTTGAGAAGTTTATGGGTAAGAAAGTGAAGAGGAAGAAATATGCTTACCTAGGAAGAAAGCCCTGAGGAGGCAGTTTGACTTGATAAAAGGAGTTTTGTTAGTAGTTTTTCTTTTTAAGTTGAAAGAAATTCCTAAATATTTTGTGCTATGAAGAGAAAATCCTGAGATAAGAATTGTTAGATTTCTTGGTAATAAAGAGAGTTTCTTGATGAGGTCCTAAATGAGGCAAAATGGATTAATATCAATTCTTCATCTTCTTTATTAGCAATTTGTTTCCCTTTTTTTGCCAGTTAGAGTCACAGATATATTGAATTTTTGGCCTGCAGCCCAAAATGAAGACTGCATTTTTGCAAGGACAACTACATTGGGATCCTTCAAGTGATTTATATCTGCTTTAGTTTTTATATGAGTTTAAGTGCTTTGTTATTTTTATGTGCTAATCACTGTTTTCAAATCATGGGATTTGAAACTATTAATAATATGTTTGATTACCTTGAGTATAATCAGAAGCCTGTTTATTAGCCAATACACCCAATTTCTTCTCTCTTGGTAACTGTAATCACTATTGTACATTTGGCTATATATCAATGTCTTTCTAAGCCTATATATCCATGATTCACAATATAAAAGCTAAAACTAATTTATCTCCATTATGCTACTAAATAATCAGAAGAAACAGTATTGCTTCTGTACTACACATGAAGAAAGATCAGAATTAAAACTGGAAAGATAAGGTCAGACCAACCACAATTAGGATTCTTATCTACTTAGAAGTAAGAAAATATACCCTTCAATATCATTCAATCATGCATCCCTAATTGGATATTTTGTTTGGCTAAAAACATTCTTGGAACAAGAACCATTTTTAATAAAAGAAATCCTTCTATGATGGAAAAAGTGAAACTACTTTAAAACAAATTATATATTTTTTAAAGTTTGAAAAAGTAACACTTCTTGAATTGGTGAGAGGCTTATGGGCAAAGCAGGCACTAGCTCAGTGGTTCATGTATAATAGCAGTCCAGGAGACTTAGCTGGAAACTTAAAGTTGAAATCTCATTATAAGAAAAAACTTACTGCAGCTGAAGTTCTGTTCCACTAGAGTTAATATTTAGCCCAAGAGAAGCCATTTTTCAGAGGAATGTCAGTGGTAATTGTGATTTTCCCAAAGTAGTAACATTCTATATAAATGACCATGTCTCATTCCTTCTATGAGATTGAAAATTAAAAATATTTCAGTTTAAGAACCATGTGACTCATCTACTTCAAGAATCAAGCAATAGTGTATTGGACTTTGCTGACTCAAATTTTTCCTTAAGTCTCTGAAAATTTAGACCGACTAGAAAAATATTTATGTTTCTTCATGGAGATGAAGGAAACCTGTAGAAAGAAGCAATATTGCCTTAGCAAAGGTAACATTGAATTACTTCTATTGCAAAAGAGGAAAAATATCAACTTAAGTAGACAGGAATACACAAGATAACGTATTTCAGGGTGGCCATCTTGGCTGTGCTGAGGTTATAAGTAGACTAAGGGAGTCTAGGAAAGAACACAAGGAGCAGCCTACATTAAAGGAGCTAGAGGTGGGATTTTAGGGTGTTGGAGAGGAGAATTTTTAAAGTGAGGAGAGTGGAACCATGTTTAATATTAGGCTCTACTGTGGGTGAGAGCAACTTTATGAATCTGTTGGTTTTAGAACCTAATATAAAAACTAAACTAATTATGTATGTCAAATGTTAGATTATTATATCAAATGTTAGATTTGATATGCTTTTCTGATTAAATTTATCTTCTCCCAGTCTTGTCCTGCTCATTGATTAAATCCATACAGATTGCAAGAAAGAAACCTGGGAGCATTCCTAATTTTTCTCTCTTAAAAAAAAAAAAAACCTAATTAATGTCCAAGACAAGCAAATTCTATTTCCTCTAGGTATTTTAAATCCATGCTCTTCTTACCTTTTTCATTGCTACTGTGCTATTCCATGCCCTGTCATTTCTTAACCAAACTTCTATAACTGTCCCTTCACATTTATTTTTGTCTTCTACAAAACACTCTTTATACAACATTTTCTCTCCACACAAGCAACCATAGTAAATGTTTGAAAAAACATAAATCTAATCATGTAAACTCCTTTTTCAAAAAAGACTTTTAAAGATTTCAGATTAATATGAGGGGAAAAATGATTAGTTGCCTTATTTTCATTTCAAAGGTAAAGTTCAAATTATAGTTCAGCCCTTCACCCAGGGTGTGTGCTGTATCCCCTTACATTATGCACAATAGATGAAAGCTTACCTATCTCCCTCTCTGCTCTCCTTTCCCCTTTCCTTAAGCCACCCTCCCCCTACACTTGAATTTATTTATGTTTTTCTCTTGTGTTGGCATGTAGTTGTTTTTCTCTTGGTTTCATATAAGTATTGAGTACATTGAATACTTGCTTTTCCATTCTTATGATACTTTACTAAGAAGAACATGCTTTATCACCATCCAGTTTAATAAAAATGATGTAGAATTTTCATCTTTTTTTTTGCAGTTTTTTGGCCAGGGCTGGGTTTGAACCCACCACCTCTGATATATGGGGCTGGCATCCTACTCCTTTGAGCAACAGGTGTCGCCCAGAGTTTTCATCTTTTTTATGGCTGAATAGCATTCCGTGGTGTACATATGCCACAGTTTATTAATCCACTCATGGGTTGATGGGCACTTGCATTTGTTCCACTTCTTGGCAACTGTGAATTAAGCTGCAGTAAGCATTCTAGTGCAAATGTCCTTGTGATAAAATGATTTGGTTTTTCTTTTGGGTAGATACCTAGTAAAAGAATTGTGGTATCAAATGGTAGGTCTCTTTTAGCTTTTTGAGTATTCTCCATATTTATTTCCATAGAGTCCGTATTTGTTCACAATCCCACTAGCAGTGTAAAAGTGTTTCCTTCTCTTCACAACCACACTAACATTGGCAGCTTTGGGATTTTGTGATGTGGGCTATTCTCTCTGGGGTTAAGTGACATCTCAGAGTGGTTTTGATTTCCATTATGCTAACTATTAGGGATGATGAGCATTTTTTCATGTGTTTGTTGGCCACTCATCTGTCTTCTTCAGAGAAGTTTTTGTTCAAGTGTCTTACCCACTTATAAATGAGATTGTTTGCTCTTTCCTTGTTGATTAGTTTGAGTTCTCTGTAGGTCCTAATTATCAGTTTTTTGCCAGATTCATGCATGCAAATATCTTCTCCCATTATGAAGGTTGTCTGTTTGCTTTAGTTGGTATACCCTTTACTACAGAACCTTAGAACAAATCAGCTTAACAGACATATATAGAAAGAACATTTCATCCTAATAAAATTGAGTATACATTCTTCTCATCAACCCATGGATCATACTCCCAAATTGATCATATTGTAGGACAAAATCAAACCTGAATAAATTTAAAAGTATACAAATTTTACCTTGTATCTTCTTGGACCATAACAGAATAAAAGTAGAACTAGACTCCAACAGAAACTTTCAAATGCACATAAATCATGGAAAGTAAACAAACTTATGCTGACAACAGCTTGGTAAAAGAGGAGATAAAGAAGTAAATCATTAGGTTTCTCAAATAAAATGACATTGAAGTCATAAGCTAACAAAACCTGTTGAATACTGCAAAGATAGTCCTAAGAAGAAAAATCATAGCATTATATCCCCACATCCAAAAAAATAGAAAGCACACAAACCAACAACCTAAGGGATCATCTCAAGGAACTGCAAAAGGAAGAGTAATCCAATCCTAAACCTAGAAAAAAAGAAATAACCAAAATTAGAGCAAAATTAAATGAAATTGGGAACATAAGAATCATTCTGAAGTTCAGTGAAACAAAAAGTTCATTCTTTGAAAAGATTAATAAAATGGATAAAACCTTGGCCAGACTAAATAGAAATAGAAAAGTAAGATCTCTAATAACTGCAATCAGAAGAAAAAAAAAAAGGAAATAGTAACACATATCACAGAGATACAAATGATCTTCGACAATTACTACAAAAACTTCTATGCCCAGAAATTTGAAAATGTAGAGGAAATGGACTAATAGCTGGAATTACACCACCTTCCTAAACTCACCCAGAAAGAATTAGAAATTTTGAATAGACCAATATCAAGCACTGAAATTATAATAACAATTAAAAACCTTCCAAAAAAGAAAAGTCTTAGACTGTGTGGTTTTACACCAGAATTCTACCAACTCTTCAAAGAGGAGCTCCTACTTATATTGGAGAACCTATTGCAAAACATAGAGAAGGAAAGAATCCTCCCCAACACATTCTACAAAGAAGGCATCACCCTGATACCAAAACCAGGAAGCATCCAACAAGAAAGGAAAACAAAAAACCTATACTATTAATGAATATTGATGCAAAAATATTCAATAAGATTCTAGTAAACAGAATACAGCTACACATAAAAAAAAATGTGCATCATGATCAGGTGGAGTTTATTCCAAGGATGCAAGGTTGGTTCAACATATGTAAATACATAAATG
Organism: Perodicticus potto; assembly: GCA_963574655.1. Taxonomy (NCBI): domain Eukaryota; kingdom Metazoa; phylum Chordata; class Mammalia; order Primates; family Lorisidae; genus Perodicticus; species Perodicticus potto. Next base: position 9,945 of record CAUYRH010087214.1, read on the forward strand.
TAATTCACCACATAAATAGAAGCAAAAAAAACCCCTCTCTTCTTCAATACTTTTTTTGTTGTCTTGCAATTATTTACACAAAAGTCACTTTAACAAGGGTGCAAGATTAATCTTACTTATACTTTAAAAATTTCCTTTAGCCATTCTCTTGTTCTCAACCTTTTAAATTTGGGGAATGAAAATACATCCTGAAGAGCTTCTTGATTCTTGGTCAACTTATATGTGTGTTTATGTGTTAGTAAATTTGTGTGTGAATGCTAAGGGTGGTTTTACTCAATTTTCCTAGGATTCTATCTCTGGATATTAAGATATTTTAGAAGAAAAACACTGGGGAAAAACTTTTCAAAGATATCCACTTTTCAGAGGTTCACAGACTTGCTCAAAACCATAAAAGACAGTTATGGACATGGTTTCCTACTCCAAGAGCAGTGATTATTTTCTATAGTAATATCTGAACTTCTTGATCATGGCTTCTAAATATGGGCTATATGTAGATATTGAAGATTCAGGGGATAATAAACTCATAAACTGAAGAAATGTCACCTGGTGACAGCTTTAGAAACCATAGTACAGTGCAAAATGTTTTAGGAAATTGACTTGTTAAGATGGAAAGGACTGTGGGCTTAAAATCTAGGACAAACTGGGCACAAATCTTGCATTGAACTGGACCCACACCTTTCACCTTTAACAAAAATTGACTCACATTGGATAAAAGACTTAAACTTAAGACATGAAACTATAAAGAATCTTGGAGAGAGTGCAGGGGAAACACTTGAAGAAATTGGCCTGGGAGAATACTTTATGAGGAGGACCCCCCCCCGGGCAATTGAAGCAATACCAAAAATACATTACTGAGATCTGATCAAACTAAAAAGCTTCTGCACTGCCAGGAACACAGTAAGTAAATAAAGCAAGTAGACAGACCTCAGAATGGGAGAGGATATTTGTAGGTTATGTTTCTGGCAAAGGTGTGATAAACAGAATCCACAGGGAACTCAACTTATCAATAAGAAAATAATGAGTGATCCCATTTCATTGTGGGCAAGAGACTTGAACAGGAGCTTCTCTGAAGAAGACAGACACATAGTCTACAAACACACACAAAAAATGCTCATCATCCTTAATCATCACAGAAATACCAATCAAAACTACTTTGAGATACCATCTAACTCCAGTAAGAGTAGACCACATAACAAAATCCCTAAGCTACAGATGTTGGCATAGATATGGAGAAAAGGGAATACCTCTGCACTGCTGGTGAGAATGCAAGTTAATATGTTCCTTTTGGAAAGAAGTTTAGAGAGCACTCAGGGATCTAAATGTAGACTTGCAATTTGATCCTGCAATTCCTCTACTAGGTGTATGTCCAAAGAACAAAATCACTTTGAAATAAAGATGTTGGCACCAGATTGTTCATTGCTGCTCAATTCATAATTGCCAAGTCATGGAAGAAGCCCAAGTGCCCATCAACCCATGAATGGATCAATAAATTGTGGTATATATACCATGGAATACTATGCATCCTTAAAAAAGATGGAGACCTTACCTCTTTTATGTTTACATGGATGGAGCTGGAACATATTCTTCTTAGTAAAGTATCTCAAGAATGGAAGAAAAAGTATCCAATGTACTCAGTACTTTTATGAAACCAATTTATAATTATTCACACTTTCTTGTGAAAGATAGATCACAACTATAGCCCAGGATGAAGGAGAGCAGTGGAGGGGAATGGGGGGGAAGTTTTTGTAGAGAGAGGGTAAATGGGGGTGGGGAATCAAACCTATGTAGCATATTGCAAGAGTACAAGTCAAATGTATCAAGAATAGAACAGAAATGTCTTAACACAATAATTATGTAAATAAAGTGAAAGTTATATTGATTAGTTTAATGTAAGCACTCCAAATTGTATAAAAAATCAACACATTGTACCCCACAAATGCACAAATGTGTTTATGATCTATGTGTATATGATTTAACAAAAGGAAAAAAAAATCTTGCATTGATCACATTTAATTTCTGTTATGAATATGGATTTCTGTGTTTGAAACTCTGGATACAAGGAGTTTCTCCTTCTTCTTGGTCCATAGAATGTTACTGTTAATTTTCTAGTCTAGGAATTTATTTTATTTTATTTTATTACACTTTGTTCCCTTTCACTTCTTATCCCTCTTTCACTATGAGTAACAATTATGATGGTTTGATATGTGCCCTTAAATGCACACATCTTACATAAGAATGGGTGTACATAAGATTATATATTGACATTGTGCTATAAATCATATCATATGAATAGTTTCTTTACCCAGATGAGTGGATCTTAACTAGGAGCAATTTCGTCTCTGTAGGAAACATTTGGTAGTGCCTAGATTTTTGGTTGTCACAAGCTGGGGCATGTTACTGGCATCTACATGTGTGTTTTGAAATACCTTACAATGTCCTGAGCAAGTCCCTACAACAAACATCTCAATAGTCCTGTAGTTGGGAAACTCTTACCTGTAATATGAGTAGTTATATAGAACATGCAATGTTCCTTGTATATACTTTGTCACTCACTAGCAGTGTGATATTGGGAAACTTACCTCTTTTGAATCTTAATTCTGAAAGATGGCAAGTAATATATGAAAAGTGATGCCAAGTGTTCAATCAGAAAAAAGTACCTGTTAATGCTTTGTTCTTGGTTCTTTCAAAGAGAATGTACAAATATAAAAAATATTCAAAAATATACAAAAAAATGATTTTGTGTATTATACAGCCATGCTATGGAATAAGGTATCTACTTTATAACTCTTTATCCATATTTATATGTTGTCATGTAATTAACTTTTTCACAAAAATGAGGACTTTCAACCTGTCCTTCAGAATATTCTGTGATTGAGACTTTTAACTGGATATATCTATTGTATCTTATTACAGGTGGTAGGATCAAAACATGATTTCATAACAATTGAGTTATATCTTGGTTTTAGCATATTTCAAACTTTATTCTAATTTGGCTGATTTTTTTATCTTCTACTAAAGTGTATGAATTCATAAAGAGACTTATTTATTCGTGCATCCCTGGTAAATTGTCACAGAAGGAGACAGAGTCAATGCTGCAAGGAGAGACTCAGGAGCAGACACATTCAAAAGACACAAATTTTGCACAAGGAATTAATGAACTATAGTACTGGAAAGGTTGACTGTGGACAAATAACAAGGAGGAATGACTACCAGGTAGATTAAAAGGTCTGAAATCTATGGGATTATTAATGAAGTAACAATGAGTCTCATCAAGGTACAGACACAGTAAATAATCATTTGAACAATTAAAATGATTGGAATATGCAGGGTGGTGAAATCAGGAAGAAATGGAAATGTTAAGGATAGGAGAAAGAGTTAATTCAGTAAGCCACAATTAATGTTCCAGTATAAATCAAAGAGAAGGTTGTGAATTCAAGGGAGACGTGGCAATGGAAAAAGTAATAGGACTGGGTAACTGATTGTTTATGGCAAAGGGAAAAAATTCTCATACATAACATCAAGGTTTTACTCCAGAGAATGTGGTGTTGATGACAGAAATGTGGAAGTCAGGAGGTGAAGATAGTTTCGACATTGAAGGTGAGAAGAAAACTGACATGATTCTAGTGCATATTTTTCAGGCACTAGGGTAGATAGTTTATATAATATACTTTCACTTAGTAAGATGGTTGTGTTTTCCAAATTTTGAATTTCAAGTTTTTAAAAAATTAAGTATGTCAAATGTTTGGACACCCACGGGTATAAATTGAAATTGCCCTGGAAATACACTCCAATTAACAGCACTTAGAAATAGGATTTTCAGGAAAAAAAGAGGCAATTCCTAGCTTATTTATTAAGAATTTTCATTAAAATAACATAAGATATTGATTGGCTTTAGATTGCTTTTTGTATCATAAATTCCAGGAACATAAAGGTAATGTGTGAGGTAGCTAGTCAGGAACAAAATGTGTATGGGTATGGGTGTTACGATGTGTCCGAAGTCCCATTACTCATGTTTCTCTGGGCCTAATAACTTTTGCATACCTCATATATCTTAGACTGCTCTGAACTATTTTTATTTTCCCATTTCCCGCCCTTTCACCAAGATCTTTTGAAGAGAGCATTGTGAACGAACTCAAAAGGTTTTAGCTCTTTTTTATGTATAGGAGCTTAGTTCTGCATTGCTGGGAAGGCTCATTATCTGATGGTTGTGTCCCACATGGGATGGGGAGGAATTTCAAGTATTGAGAAGCTGTCTATGTGGACATTTGTAGCATATAAATAGAAATGTGTTATGAAACCTGGGTATGGATCAGAATCATTCAGCATAGAAATGATAGTTAAAGTCCTGGGCATGACAAGATTTTCCAGGTAGCAAGTAGATAGAAAATGTCATCAAAATTGGATCGACACAGGGAAAGTTCACAATTGAAAGGGGCCAGGGAAGGAGCACAATATGTAAAATGTATTAAATACTGACTGTGTACCAAGTATTGAACTTGAACTTTACATATTAATTTGTCTGGCTTGGAACAAGCACAAAACAAAGACTTCTTTTAATGAAGTAGTGAATTTTCATGATAATATTACTACATACAAAGTAGGCATTATTCTTGTCAGATGACAGATAGAGAAATGGAGTTGAAAGATGTTTAAATAATTTCGTCATGATCACATAATTAGTCTTTGTTGTCTTAGCATTTATTTGAAAGCAGAGTTGTTTTAGTTCAAAACCTGTGGCTTTGCCTTTATGTCACATTGTCACCTTAGATAATGTCATACCAAGACATGGAGAAGTTTTAATTATAAGAGGATGAGTAAAGAAAAATTGATTGGTAACTGCTAGTTTCTTCTAACTGTAGTATCATTAGTTTAGTTGCAAACAAATGTGGGGTCAAGACCAGAAGGAGAAATCAAACTTCAGTAGTTGGGTGAGGGTCACATTTATAATCATTTCAGTGATTCCCAGCCTTCCTTCTATGTTTCATGTCCTAGGTAAAATACATTCTTCAGTATTTTCTTTTAGCTTAAGTCTGTAAATGGTAACATCTCTGTGCATTTTACAATGCCTTTGCTTTCTTTGCACTTAGACTTAACCAATAGTTTGTCAAGTCTTGGACTATACAGTTCTTAATTATTATTTTCCCATGGATTAATAGTAGTTTCTTCTGACATTTATTATTGCTGGTGGGTGGTCTGATTTTATTTCATTATTATTTGTCTTTTAATCTCTTCCTTCTCTTCATAAATGATCTTCTTTGTAAAGTGATACCATGACGTTTACTAAGATGTTTTTTGGATGTAGGTATATTTTATTTAATCTAATATGTACTTATATGATATTTTATACTTAAGAATTTATGGACTTCAGCAACTATAGGAAATTATTACCTTTCTTCTCTTTTTCTCTGTTCTCCTAGAATTCAAATTATATATAGGTTGGAGCATTCTACTTTTTCTAACACATCTCTTAGCTTGCTTTTATTACATATTTTTTAATCTCTTGGTCCTCCCATGACACATTTTGCATGTGTTTCTCAATTTTATTTTTCTTTTCTTTCTTTCTTTTTTCTTTCTTTTTTTTTTTTGAGACAGATTCTCAGACTGTCACCCTGTGTAGAGTGCCAAGGTGTCATAGTTCACAGCAACCTCTAACTCTTGGGTTTAAGTGAACTTCTGGCCTCAGCCTCCCAAGTAGCTGGGACTACAGGCACTGGCAACAATGACCAGCTATTTTTTGGTTGTAGTTGTCATTGTTGTTTGGCGGCCTGGGCTGGATTCGAATGTGCCAGCTCCCATGTATGTGGCTGGTGCCTTAGCTGCTTGAGCTACAGGCGCCAAGCCTCAATTTTATTTTTCATTATAAAAATCCATTTTTAATTGATTTCCACAAAGACATTTTCCATATTGGAGATTTTTATGTCTTCTATAATGGCATATTTCACATCTAACCTTTGTATTAATTCTTTTTCATATTCTCCTATTATGTATCTTCTAAAGCAATTTCTTTCTTCACTTTTTTAAAGTGCTACAGAAATACTGCTTATTAATGCCTTTGTCAGCTATTTCAATAAAAGTAAATTTATACAAAATGAATATATTTTGAGATTAATGATCGTTTTATTCCTGTATTTAGTGTTTTTTAGGTGTTTTTGGTATTTTTACTTTTTAGGCTCCTTTAAAGAACCATATAGGGAATTTTGTTTTTTCATTTTTCATAAATTTATTCTCTGGTAAAATCACAAATATTAAATATAATGGTTACAATTAAGATTATGTTCTTAAATGCCAAATTAGACCATCTTTCTTGAGTCGTTGTATTTCTTAAAGCATAGTTTATTAATTTCAACTTGAAGAAACTTTGCTGAAGCATTTATAATGAAATTGCTTTTAAAATTCATAGGTTATTTTTTGTTTGTTTTCATTCTTATTTTATATATCTATTCTTTCTTCACATTATTTATTTATTTATTTGAGATGAGATTTCATTCTTTTTACTGAGAGGTGTCTCACTCTGTTGCCCAGGCTGGAGTATAGTAATGTAATTATGACTCACTGCAGCCTTGAACTCCTGGCCTTAAGTGATCCTTCTGCTTCAATCTTCTGAGTAGCTGGGACTAATTGAGTAAGCCGCCATGCCTGGCCCTGTCCATTATTTGTCTGAGTTTGTCCAACTATCACCTTAGATTTGAAATCCAGAAGAAAAATTATAATTGTATTTTAAAATTTTTCTTAGTAATATGAATTTAGGAGACTCCATAGAAAAAGCATTTAGAACTTCTTAATAAGAGTGTTCAGCAGTACTGGTACAATATTTACATACAAAAATTATTAACATTTATATACATATAACTACACAGAAATTTTAATGGAAAAATAAATATCCTTTTCATAGTAACAAGAAAGAATATATGATACTTGAACTTTACCCAAAGACTGTAGGAAAAAATAAAGCTTTATTGAAGAACACAAAACATACCCAAGAATAGAGAGATCTAAATCATATTTATGCAGACATGTGGAATCTCAAAGTCTTTAACACATCAACTCTTTTCAGATAAATCCACTCATTCAGTCGACTCCTATTTAAAAATCTAACGAATTTTTGTTGAGAAGGCACTTGACAAAATGATTTTTTAAGTAATATGAAAGAATAAAGAATAATTAGTAGCTTTTATATTTTGAGCTAAAAAACACAAAAATGTAGATTTTATTGAGAGTAAATATTAAGACCATTACTAATTAGATGTTGACAGAGTGTGGTATTTGCATTAATGAAAGATAGTACACAGACACACACCCACTCATGTATGGAAATTTAATATATGGAAAATGTGACACTACACAGGATGGACCAAACCATTCCAAACTTGTGTAAGAGCATTGACAATTAATATCATCCATATTTACATCCTCATGATACCTCAAATACCAAAATAATTATTTTTTGAAATAAATATTTAACTGTTTGGAGACACTGCAGAAGATATTTTATGATTCCGAGAGTTTTCCTAACTGGACACACGCACACGTAAATTACGACTAGAAAGAAAAAGATTGATATAGCCTAATACTTTAAGTTTGTATCAAAAAGAAACTATAAAATCAGGTTAAACAGAAAATAACAGACTCTATAAGATTTTTGTAACCACATATAACCAGCAAAACAAATTTGGTATCCCTCATTGTAAAAGAACTTCTAAAATTTGATAAATTTAATATGAAAAAGCAAATGGCCTACTGCAAATATGGACATGATTATAAACAAAGCACAGAAAAATACTCATGAATGTTAAATATTTGGAGCAGCAGAGATTTATAAATATGATATTTGTGTGTCATTTTAAGTGGAAGTTTTCTAAATAGAGTTAACAGAAACACAAGTGGTAGAAATGGCTGCTACTAATAGAGTCATAATATGTCCCCACTATTCAGAGGAGTAAAAAGCTGAGAAAAGCAAATTGGCAAATGGCATTTTCCCTTTTCTCCCTGTGCTTCTTGAGGGGATCACTTTGGAAATGTAAAAAAGAAAAACTCAACTCCACGAAAAAGTCTACAAGTTCTTTGGGGTTATGCTTAGGCTGTAGAAAAACAGAGGAGAGGGCAAGGGGATGTCAGGAAAGCAGGCCTGTGGAGGTGGCACAGGAGCCTGTCCTGACCTTATATAGCAGGCCCAGGTGCTTGTTGCTGGTCCGTGATATTAAGAACGGGGACGTGAAGAAGCATGGCTGAGAGAAATGGAGAAGTAGAGGTTTTAAAAGAGGTGACCATTAAGGGTATATCCAAATTTCCAGGAAGGATAACCATACCACCATTGCAAATATCTTCAGAAGATTTTGTAAAAAAGACAGGAATTATTCAGATGCCCACTTCAAGACATAAGATGGTCTATTCGAAAAAGAGTGTCACTCAATTAAACTCTTGATTGGGGAATTCTCCCAAATGTGTTTTAAGTTCCTAGGCAAGAGACTTTGCATTCCTGGAAGCACTGGACCTTACTGAAAAATGAAATATTCTGTGAATCTTTTATTACTTTTTTTTTGCTCTTCTTTGACATCCTTCCTTCCTGGAATACACTGAGGCTCTTCTCTTTGTCTGGTAACACTGACATGTGTTCCAGTCAATATTTCTAAAGGAGGTTTTGAGGTTTTGAGGAATGCAATCAGGTATCACGTTGTGTACTTGGGAGAGGATGTGGATATTGGTGAACCTAACAGAAAAATGTATTAGGAAAATATGATAGACTGGAGTTCCTTCTTTGGGACTAGTAATAAATATGAGAATTTTGACAGCTCTAAAATATGTATGGCAAAGAGACATGTATTTCAGTATGACTCTGCAGTTAATTGATGTTTTTTCCATAAAGGAATTTAAGGAATATTGGCACTTCATTGGACATTTTGGAAAATATTCATTTAAATTATAATTTGTGTCCTGGAAACACTAATAGGGCTCAGGAAATGTCAATTATGTTTTTTAAAAATCTGTGTGTAGATTAAATCTTGCAATAATTTCATTTGCTCTGGGTCTCAATTTAGGATATAGCTCAGTGGTGCTGCAGCCCTTTAATACAGTTCCTGTCGTGACCCACAGGTTGAAAACTGCTGATATAGGTGGATGAATAAAGGATTGGTGTTATGATAATTCATGAATCACTGACAGGTTGTATAATATAGATTAGCACATATGATTAAGTAGCACATATGATTAAGACTAAAAATATAATATCAGTTTTAGGGGAAAAAAACTATCTGTACTTTCTACAAAAGGGGCATATGATCCAATCAGGCATGCAAGTGAGTGCAGATAAGGTGAATAGCAATGTTATTTTCTCCACCAGAATGATGAATCGAATTGATAACAAGATGGTCTTTACTGGGTTAAATATTATAAGGTGATGGCAAAACTATTTCTTTTATTTTAATAATGTTGTGTGTACTTAACAGGTGAACAAATAATAATGTAAAGACTTTGTATGGACCAACATAAATCAAATTTGAGAAAGAAAGTGGAATAAAAGGTGATTTCTTGACCTAGTGTATAATGTGAACATGTGCTGAGTCTAGTAGAAGACATGTCCACATTCATTTCCCAAGTGAAGGAATCAACATCAAAGTGAGATTCATGAAGTTATTAAAGATTTGCTGTGTGTCTCATTGTCCCACATAGATACACACGAGAATTGGAAAAAACACGACAATTGTTTTAAAGTTAGACATTATTATTATTATTATTATTTTCTTTTGTAGAGACAGAGTCTTACTTTTCTTTCTTTTTTTTTTAATTTTTATTAAATCACAGAGTTTTACTTTATCACCCTCGGTAGAGTGCCGTGGGATCACACAGCTCACAGCAACCTCCAACTCCTGGGCTTAGGCACTTCTCTTGACTCAGCTTCCCGAGTAGCTGGGACTATAGGGGCCTGCCACAACGCCTGGCCATTTTTCTGTTTTGAGTTTGGTCGAGGCCGAGTTTGAACCCGCCACCTTTGGTATTATTATTATTTTTTGAGAACATAAAAAACTTCCCAAGAATAGCCTCAATTCTGGTTAATCACTGGAATAGATTTAGATTATCAGGAAAAAGAACTTGTAATAGTGTGATATAATCAGTATCTTTTTCATCACCATGAGCCACATCTCATGGAGGATATTTGGTGAAGGTCAAGCCATAGGCTTTATATTTCATGGCAATGTGACCTATATAGTCACTTAAGAGCTATGCCTAGAAGGTTCCACCCTTGATTTAATGCTCTACTGTTATCATCTTGAAATTCTTAGTCATTCTTGAGCAAGGGTCCCTACATTTTCATTTTGCATTAGACCCTGCAAATGTTGGCATCAGTTCTGACCGTGGGGTAACAAATGCACATTTCTGTGTGCCCAGGGGTTTTAGAGGTTCTTGGATCTTCTTTATGCTTTCTTTCTGGTATTATTTATTGCAGATTGTGAACTAGAGGCTATACGAGAGGCCAGGGACACTCCTTTTTGATAGAAAAATCTGGTTGGAAGAGAGGAAAAACTCAGGAAGAAGGATAGGACAAACTAGACTTAAAATTTATTGAGAAATGAGAATATACTTATTTTGGAAATGATAGGGTGAGACTCTCTGAATTCTTCAGACAAGTCCCTGAGAATACATAAAAAAACTGTTAAATTAGCCTAAACCTTTACTATTACTCAGTCTTCAAGCCCAAACGCTAATGCGTATCTCCAGCAGTCCAGAGTTGTATAAGTGGAAAGCTTCCCACAAAACTCAGACTCATCCTCAAAGTGCTGCATTTTGAGAGACATACATACTTCTCAGCATTAAGAGAAAACTTGCTGTATTATTTTGTATATAACTCAAGTCAAAAAATGTAGTCTGATCAGTATATTATATTCTGATCAATAAGCTTAACACTTCTTCCTGGAGGTAGATTGATTAGATACCTCAAGGAAAGAAAAGAATGTTCTTGAATCTTTCCCCTGGAGGTCGGAAATAACCCTGTTCAAATATACATAATCTTTAAAAGCTCTAGGTGTTACCAATAATAAAAGTTTTATCGGTGACTGCATTTCCTGTCTCTTCCTAGCCTAGTAGCTGTAGTCCAGAAGTTGGAGCAAGTTTCCCCAAGGGCTAAAACTATTAAGATCACCAAACAAGAATGTTCAATGTGAAATGCAGTGAGCTCAAACAATTTACAGCTTTTATTCTCCCTTTCCATAAATGACAGCACCTCATTGCTCCTCAATAGGCTGGGGCGAGGGGAAGTGGGTTTATTGCATTCATTTTAAGGAATATTCTTTCACCTCTTTTGTGGGCTTCCCTACAGTTTCAGTTATATTTCATCGTCTTAGAAGTTTGCTAAATGTAGCTTCAAGCAGCTCACTCTGGTAGGTGTGCTTGAGCCATTATCATCCATTTTTCAATAAAGCTGTGGGTGAAAGTGTCATTGATTCTTTTTCACCAGGAGAGAATATTAGCTTTTTATCCTCATCATATTATCGCTCTGCTTGACTGATAAAACTGTCATGCAAAAGGAAAGGTCAGGAATTATCGAGTGGGTGTTCATTTAATTCATCTCTCACCCTTTTTTCCCCACAAACATATTGGGAATGTAACAGAAAATTTGTGTTTATGAGATGAGAATAGAGAGAGATAAATAGATGAAGTCCTCACGGATTAACGATTGCATTTTGCTGTCTAGAAATCTGTGTGAGCTTTAAAGGGTCTTCATTTATAGCTAAGAGTTTCCCCTTATGCAATTTTTTTGTTTTGATAGAAAGAGCTCTCAAATGATATTTATTTGAACAATACAGTTTCTTTTATGGGTTAAAAATTCCTGATCATGGGAGAGGGAGGGAGAAGAGGAGACGACAGATGCTTCATATGGTAGGAAAAAGATGATACCACTCTCATTATTCAATGTACTCCATGAAGTCATAATTAGTGTGAGTTACTTCTAATTATATTTTATTTTCCAGGTAACACTGATTAATGCTATGATGTGCAACTAAGAATGAGGAGGATCAAAACAGAAAAGATTTGCTAAAGCGCCAGTGGGTAATACAGAGGAAACCAAACAGTAAAGACGGGTAATAAAACTAATGGGCCAGACTCAGATGCCTCTTCACTTCTTATTTCTCTTTTTGTGCTTTTCATCTTGCCCCATATTTTTCAGATGACGAGGTTGGTAGTGTAGGCCTTCGTGCGTGCTGCTCCTGCTCCGTAACTCCAGGGCAACGATCTCACTTAACACCTGGAGAGAGCCTGCTTTCAGACAGCAACATCTAGATGTGGTCCCAAATGTTCCACTCAGTAGATAAATGACATTAGGCCAAATAATTTATTTCTCTGCATCTCATTGTTCTCATGGAAAAGAGTGGTGGAGGGGGTAAGAGGTGATTCCTCTATGAAGGTTCACTTTGTTTTTGAAGTCAGACACATAGAAGGCAACTTGACTTGAACCTGTTTTCCATCTTTCACATACAATTGGCCCCATAAGACTCATCCAGCTCTATCCACTAAACATATTCTGAGCTTGCTATCTGCTGAATTTTCATGCCATTACCCTAGGCCCGAATGTCACTACATCTGACTTGGGTTACTGAAACAGCCCTCTGGTTGGTTTCTTTTCTTCCCATCTGGCAACCTTTACTGATTTATGTCTCACTGACTCAAGATTATATTATTTCCAGTTCCATATCTGATTCAACTCCTAACACTACCCCTTCACCCATCATAACTGCAAAATTTACAGTAAAATTGATATGGTTTTTCAAAGTTTATAACCTTTTCCATAATCTGGCCATTGCCTGAAAATCTAGTTTTTTTCTAATTTCTCTACATTTAATTAATCTTATTGAGCCAATTATTGTGAAGGCTTATTCCTAGGCCTACAGCATCACTCTACAAGGTATTTTTTAACTCTTCCACTGGTTTAATAAAGTTCTGCTTATCTCTTGAAACACATTTTAAGTATCTTTTCTTCTTAACTCATTCTCCATTCTTTAAATAATCTTTATAATTTTAACATACTTCTATTATTGCATTTACTGCACTATATTGAATTTTTTTTAATGTGCCCCTTTCTAGATTATATCCTCTAAATGTAAGAGACTGTCCATATAACCCTTGTATTCTGTGTCTAGGATGGCATCAGGTTTAGGACATGAATGAATCAGTTAAGGAAGTTATGACTATTTGATAATTGATAGCAATTATGGAAATTTTCACAGTCACAGTCCACATTAGGTACCCAATAAAGTTAGTCTCACTTTTCTCTTTCCTCCTTTTTAATCATCAGTGATGTAATGAAAAATGCTGTGGAAAACACCTCTGAGAAATGATTTAGAGAAACTAAGTAAAAGATAATTCTCATGGCAAATAATAGCAGACTAGGTTCAAGGAAGCCACCAAAGGTGAAGTGAATGATCCTGAGTTAATTTATTCACATCAACTTGTCACTGTTATAAATCTTCATAGAAGAGAATCCCCATCTCCCATTTTCTAACCCAGCATTTGGCAAGCTCTTTGGATATTCACTGCAAGTGCCTTTCTGCAAGTTACTTTCTTTTGAGGGGATAGTGTCCCCCCTTTCTTCAGTCAGTTCTCACCAATTTTGAACTTTAAATTAAAGTTTTCCTTTGGGAAGCAATTCAAACACTCCAAGGCTGAGTTCATTACCTTTTCTCTGTGCCCAGATCCTCTGTGCTTTCTACTTTTCACACTGTTGTAGCCATTTCTCTACACATTATTCTTCCCCATTTGACTATGAGCTTCTTGAAAACAGCGTTGATGATTATTGATCCCTATGTCCAATGCCCTGTACACTAAATATTTAAAGGAATTAGCGAGTGTACAAATAAATAAATCACTGAAGGAGAGCTTGGCCTCTTACTTTACATGCTTCTACCTAGAGTACATGCTCTTAGCTGGCAGAGGTCATCTACGTCCAGAATAGAACTTTTGTATTCTCTGTGTAGAACAGAGCTTTGCCTGTTATTCAGGACTGATTGGAGGCAGGAGCTCTAAATTCAGAAAGACTCAGCCCCACCTTTTCTCATGAAAAGTGGAAGATATAAAAGAAATCAATAAGGAAGAATTCAGAGATATAAGCCCATGCTGACGATCTTGACAGTCACCTGCGAACATTTGCATTGTCCTCCTTTTGGTCTCTCTGCAAAAATTATTAATAGGTTAAAGAGCACTTGGCTGGCACTTAACTCTTCCCTCTTTAAAATCTGCAAGTTCTAATTACTTGTTGCCCTCATCTGGGTCAGAGTTCCCCTCTCTGCTGGGAACAGCTTGTCCACTGATCTCCAGACACCCCTACTCTTGCCTTTCTGCTTGCATTTTTAGAATGCCATAACACTTAGGAAAGCGTCTCCTGATTAAAAGGTTTAAAAGGAGTCAATATGGTAGTCTAAAAATAACTGAAATGCCCCTGCTGTCCCAGTTATTAAACGATGGCCTGGCAGTTAAAACCTCCAGGCAGTGCCTCAGGCAGACTAAGTCCAATACCTCATCATTATCCTTCCAGAAATCTGCAGCCATTAGCTAGAATGGAAAGGTTTTGACCTGTCACTTATAAAGAAGAAAAGTCAACCAAGCCAAGTTCTTCATTACAGGGAAATTTTTTAGTGTTATAAGAAATCATGGCCTTTTTAATTTGTAAAGGGATAGTAAGAGAGCATCTTAATGCTTCCCACACTGTCTGCCCTGCACTTATGCCACTCACAGTCTGATTTAGGTGTTCCTCCTGTGCCCTTAAAAACACACCGTATTCTCTGTGTGAGACCTCTCATTGCTATGGGAGGGACTGCTGAGTGGTGTCCAGGAAGGCAGCCCCTGAGGTCAGCCAGCCCGAGAGAGAACATCAGACCTGCTGCTTATTCGCTGTGCCATCTTGATCAAGTTACTTTACCTCTCTGTGTTTCAGCCTACTTCTGAGATAACCCAAGTACAGCTCCTGTAAGTGTACCTGGGACACAGAAAATACTCAATGTATGTTAAGGGTTATTATCACCATAATGTTATTTTTATGACTATTTTCATGTTGCCTTTTATTTGCCCGACTGTCTTTCTTACTGGATTGTGCATATCTCCGGCAGAGGGACTCCCTGCTTTGAATATCCAGGAGGTAGTGGAAGGCTCTGTTCTTAGCAGAAACAGCAATAAATGAATGTTAAAATACATGAAGGGACCTAATTCAGTACTTTAGAGAGAAGAAAATGAAGCCCACATATCAGAGAGGGACTGATTTATAGATTTATAGCTGTGATTTTTCTGTGTTCTATTCCTGTATGCTTTCCTAGGTATAACAGGAATAACTATGTAAGAAAAAAGGAAAGATGAGGTCAACTTTCTATTCTGCAGATTTAGCCAGGGATGGAATTTGAGAAAACAGGAGGAGGACCTGGAAGTCATATCTATGAAGCATGTTATCTAACATTATTATGAACCCACATTTTCTAGAGATTTCTGGGGGCATAAAACTAAAACCTTCTAAATTAATAATACCTTTTGGATATTTATACAAAGGTAGATACAGACATCTCTATAAATCTTTCCTAGAGATTATGTAGATATGTATTTATAATATGTATTTATCTATGTGTGTGTGTATATATATGTTTGTGTGTATATATATATATATATATATATATATATACATACCTACTTTTTTTTTTTTTAAGACAGAGCCTCAAGCTGTCCACCCTGGGTAGAGTGCTGTGGCATCATGGCCCACAGCAACCTCCAATTCCTGGGCTCAAGCGATTCCCCTGCCTCCACCTTCCAAGTAGCTGGGACTACAGGCACCTGCCACAACGCATGGCTATTTTTTGGTAGCACCCGTCATTGCTGTTTGGTGGGCCCAGGCTGGATTCGAACCTGCCAGCTGAGGTGTATGTGGCTGACGCCTTAGATGCTTGAGCCACAGGCGCCGAGCCTGTAGAGATATATTTATGCACATATATATGACAACATTAAAAACCAAAAGACAGAGTAATCAATTTATAGGTCTAGATAATAAGTAAAAAGTGCTAAATCAACACAAGTTTTAATATCTGACTCTTAATTAAGGATTGTTTAATTATATAAGTTATCAATTACTGAATATTATGTGACATGTACTATGTTGGAGATTCATGTTAATAACCTTGTAAACCTTTCTTATAAACATTCCCATTTTTCAGATGAATACCTAAATCTGGCAGAGGTTAGGAGACTTCCAAGGTTATATGCAGAGAAAGTGGCAGGATGATTATGATGACGCATTAGCAAAATGCACTGCATCACTCACTGTCACATCCAACAAACCCTCTCTGCAACTTTGCTTAGAGACACTGCACTTCTGTAACCATAACAAACAATGAAAGCAATAATAAAAATCACCAAATCCAAACTTATAAATTGAGTTCATGTTAGTTTGCTCATTTCCCAAGAGAAATTTGACACTTCTTCTTGTGGCCAAGATGGAGTAATGGGAACTGGATTTGCTCTCCTGCCTGAAACAACTGATAACAACTTAAAATGTATATTTTCAAGATACTGCATTTCAGGCAATGGAAATATCCTTGGAAGACAAGATAAAAACTCCCAATAAACTGAAAATAAAGGGAAATTTCCTCAATTTGAGAAACGGTATCTACAAACCTCCCACAATTATCATTATACTTAATAATGAAATATAGAAAACATCCCTCCTACGGTCAGGGTCAACACAGGACATTTATCATTTTTGTTTTTTTATGAGGCCGAATGAATGGAAACACGAATGGGCAAGTTTTAATGAAAAGAAAAGTCAGATAAAGACTAAACTGTGGTCCACTGGTGGGGATGGGGATATTTTTGTTTTAAATACATTTTTTTCATTAAATCATAGCTGTGTACATTAGTGCAATCATGAGGTACAGTGTGCGGGCTTCATATACAATCTGAAATATTTTCATCCAACTGTTTGACATAACCTTCATGGGATTTTCTCATTTATTGTGTGAAAATATTTGTGTTCTACATTTAGTAGGTTTCACCTGTCCCTTCTAAAATGCACCATAAGTGTGATCCCACCATTTACCCTCTCTCCATTCTTCTTAGTAAAGTATCTCAAGAATGGAAGAAAAAGTATCCAATGTATACAGTCCTCTTATCATTTTTGTTTAGTATTGCCCTGGATGTTCTAGCCAGTATACATGGCAAGAAAAGGCATAAAAGGCTCTGATGAAAAAAGAAGTAAAACTGTTTTAATTTGAAAATAATGTGATTTCTCTGTCAACATATACAGAAAAGCTATTATAGCTAATAAATAAATTTATTAATACTGCATGGTACAAAATCAATATGAAAATTAATTCCTTTTACTTACAATAGCATAAAAAATATAAAGTACTTAGGCATAAATATGACAAAGGACATGAAAGATTTGAGCACTGAAAGCTACAAAATCTTACTTAAAATATAGAAGACTTAAAGAAATAAAATAATATACCATGTTTATGGGATGTAAGATTCAACATTAAAGATGCCAGTTTTTCCCAATAGACCTAACACAATCCCAGGAAAAATTCAAATAGACTTTTTTTTTGTTTCTTTTTTACAAAATGACTAGTTGATTTTAAAGTTCATATGAAAATCCAAAAAACTTGGTGTAGCTAAAACACCTTTATAAAAGAAACATAAAGTTGGCAGACTAACATTACCAAACATCAAGACTTATGTTAAATCTATAGTAATTAAAACAGAGTGGTATGGACAAAAATTAAATTGACCTTCCCAACCACCAGCATGGTATGTTCTTCCATAGGTTAACATCTTCTGCAATTTTTTTTCCCCTCAGCATTTCATAGTTCTCTTTATACAGATCTTCCATATCCTTTGTTAGATATATTCCCAGGTCTTTCATCCTCTTTGGCACTACTGCAAAAGAAATAGAGTCGTTGTGGCTTGACTATAAAGGCCACAGATTTGTAGGTAATGATTTTCAAAAATGTTCATAGTACCCAAAGCAATCTATAGATTAAATGCAATCCCCGACAAAATACAATGTCATACTTTAAAGAACTTGAAAAAATAGTACTTCATTTTATATGGAATAAGAAAAAATCCCCAAATAACTAAAGTCCTAAAATTGCAGATGCTGATGTGGATATGTAGATAAGGGAGCACTTCTGCACTGCTGGTGGGATTGTAAACTAATACAACTTTTATGGAAAGAAGTATGGAGAATCCTCAAAGAAAACTAAAAGTTGACCTTCCATTTGGTTCTGCAGTCCTATAACTGGGTATCTACCCAGAACAAAAATCATTTTACTACAAAGACATTTGCATTGGAATGTTTATTGCATCCCAATTCATAATTGCCAAGTATTATAAGTAACCCAAATTCCCATCAACCCATGAATGGATTAATAAACTGTGGTATATGTATACCACGGAATACTATTCAGCCATAAAATAGATGGAGACTTTACATGTTTTATGTTTACCTGGATGGAGTTGGAACACATTCTTTTTAGTAAAGTATCTGAAGAATGGGGAAAAAAGTATTCAATGTACTCAATACTATTATGAAACCAATATATAAACACTTAAACACTCATATGAATGATAAAACACAAATATAGTTTGGCATGGGGGAGGGGAGAGGAAGGAGAGAAGAGGGGAAAGGGGAGGAGCAAGTGGAGGGAAGAGGGAGGGCATTTGGTGGGATCTCACCTAATGTGCATAATGAGAGGGTATATTTCAAAATAACTAAGAGTAAATTTTAAATGTTTTACCACAAATATAAGTAACTGAGGTGATGGATATGTTAATTAGTTTGGTTTAAGCATTCAATATTGTATATCAAATCACCACATTGTACCCCATAAATGAATAGTTATGATTTTAACTAAAAATTGAATAAAAAGTAAAATAATAAAATATAGTAACCAATGAAAAAGAATAGGAAATTAAGAAATAGAGCCACACATATGTAGATAACCAATTTTAGACAAAGATGCAAAGGCAAAATTCAGTAGAGAAATGATAGTCTTTTCAACAAATGTTGGTAATTCAGTTGGATATAAATATGGAAAATGTAAAAAGAATTTCAATTCATACTATGTGAAACATTCCAAAATTAACTAAAAATTGATATTATACCTAAATACTTAACCTAAAAATATGAAACTTCAGAAAAAGATAGAAAATTTGGCTAGTGGGTCAGGTAAAGCCTCCCTAGAAGTAACATTAAAAGCACTATCCATAAAGAAAGAGCATTGCCAATGAATATTGTCAATATTAAACATTGATACTGTTTTTAAAACTCTATGAAATTAAAAAGCTAAAAAGTGAAGATTAAGATCTAAAAAATGTGAAGAAATATTCTATATTTCATTAAGGACTTGTATCCAGATTATAAAATGAACCCCTGAAACTCACTAGTAAAAAAAGTAATACACATTTCCCCCAAAATAAATAACATAAGAAAATGTTCATCATATTTAGTCAAGGAAAATACAAGTTAAAACTACAATGACATTGCACTCCACAACTATTAGAAGGGCTAAAATTAAAATGACTGAACACAGCAAATTTTGATAAGGATATAGAAAAACTAGGACTCTCCTACTGTCCTGGTGGGCATGTAAAATGGAAGCCTTGGAAAACATTTTCACAGTTAGTTTTGGTGAAACATAAATATTGATGTAAACCGTGCTATCCTGCTTCATGTTTTAAAAGTATTAATTCACATAATTTCAATTTCATATTAACTAGCAGTATTTAATGCAATTGATACAGCATTATTTAGATATTTCAAAGGCTGTATTAAATAAGAATATAAAAAATAAAGTGAAGTATGTCTTTAAAAAAATATTTAAACATCTACATACTATATGAGTTAGCAATCTTATTCCTAGGAATTTATCCAGGAGAAATGAAAGCATATGTTTACAAAAAGACTTGTGTAGGAATATTCATAGTAGCTTTATTTGTAATAGTCAAAACCCAATGTCCATCAAAAGTTGAATGGATAAACAAACTAGAGTATATCTTCCGTACAGTGGATACTACTTAGCAATACACAATAATAACTGTTAATACAAAAATAACATGGATGAATCGCAAAATGATTGTGTTGAGTGAACAAAAGCAACATCAAAAAAGTGTATATCTACCAAGGGCAACATGGTAAAAAAAAAAAAAAAAAAAAAAGTGTATATTGTGTGACTTCAACTATTATATTAAGCTCTAGAAAACAGAAATAATTCTTTAGTGTCAGAAAGGAAATAAGTGGCTCCTTGGAGGATAGGATAAGGAGGGGTTTGGGGCAGGAAGAAACTTAGGAGTGATAAATATGTTCCCCATGTTGGTTGTGGTGAGGGCTACACTAGTATTTTAATATGTTAAACCTTATCAAATCACATATTTAAAATATGTTATTTATCATATACCAACATATTTTAATAAGCTTACTAAATGTAAAATATAAATATCTTAACACAATAACTAAGAGGGTGACATGAAGGCTATGTTAACCAGCTTGATGAAAATATTTCAGATTGTATATAAAACCAGCAAATTGTACCCATGATTGCATTAATGTACACAGCTATGATTTAATAAAAAAAAAAGAAAGAAAAATATTTTTAATTCTTTGCCCCCTTACGGCTTAGGAGACCCTAAGTCATGTATAAAAATCAAATGTGTTATGTCATTAGCTAATCAGAGGTGAGGTATCTGTCAGAGGTTTCATTACCTACAGCGATGAAGACACCAAGATGTGAAGTCCTTTTGTTACAATTATATGGCTTAGTTTTATTGCTTTTCCTCACTTATTTGTACTCATTATCTAGTAACCAAAGGTTACGGTGCTGGTTGCTCGTTATTCGTTGAAGGACACATATCTGCATTGATGACTTTAGCTTGATAGTTCTTAAGTAGTATCCCACTGTATGGAAGATACACTCCAGTGCTCTTCAACCAAGAGCAGAGGGCTTGATTGCTGTTTTTAGCTTTGAGTAGTCTATGGCTCTCTTAAAAGATTAATGAAAATTTGTCTGCATATCAGAGGTTGGCCCAGTGAGAGAATCCACAGTCTGAACCCAGTGCATAACACCAGTTGCCCTCCAACTGAATTGTGACCTGGCTTGCTCCCACACATAATCACCAGAGCCAGAGACACAGGCTCTCATTTGATCTCCAACATCTTTCCATTTCTGAGGGATGGCACCTGTTGAACTTCTCAGTGGCACTGAAGACACCGGTTCTAGAACTGAAAATAGAGCCCATCGAGAAATACACAGGGCTCAGGCAGCTGCAGATCAAAATATAACCCTTATGGAGTCTAGACAGAGTGATGTGGAATCTGGTGGGATGGTTTAATTTAAGATGGAAGCTTAGGGTATCTACAAACAAAAAAAGAACAAAACAAAAACTTAAAAACCTAAAAAAAAAGGTTAAAGCTTAAAACTTAATAAATCTTTAAAAACCTTTTGCTTTCACCTTAAAACCCTCTCAACATAGTGATATGTTTCAACAAGAAGTTACAAATTTAGCTTTCAATAGCTTTTAGTCTGGTATTTTTGGGAATACAGAACAGGGAGTTCACAGAACGGCCCTGGGGAAGACTTCTGCATGCCTTTCTCTTCCGTATTTCTCATCAGAGTTCTTTAATTTAAGGAAGCTGCTCAATTCTTTCACTGACTCTGTGTCCTTCTTTCTCTCTCACTCTTTTCCCTGCCCCTGCCTATCTCCGATGTTGCTTTTATCCCATTTCCTTAGGGAGCTCTGTGCCCTTTCTTTGTTTATCTGTTCCATAGTTCTACTAGCTACCCTGCTCGTTCACTCCTCAGAGATTGGAAAAGGTGAAAATCTGTGAATGCTTAGCCTTTGATATTTTCTTTCATTCTTATTTCTTCACAGTGATATATATCCCTATATCACCAAGCAAAGCATCTCCTGGCCACCTTCCAAATCTGAAAGTCCTTAACACCTGACATGAAATTTTCTTGCCTGATTTTTTAATCTCATCAGTACGTACATTATCTAAATTACCTACACATATTACTTAATAATTTTGTTTATGATCTCTCGTCCTCCACCTTCAACTAGAAATATAAGCCTTAAGAGAGCAAGAATTTTTGTCTGTTTGATTCACAGATGGATTTCTAAGGTCTTAAACTGAACTTAGCATTTAAACTGGTGCTCAATAAATATTTGTGATATGAAAAATGTAATTCCTACCAGGAGCCTCCTCTTTGGTCATTGTGCCTTCCAGAGCAAACTGCTCTGTGGATGACACTCACCTCCCTAATTCTGTAGTTCGTATTATTCCATCTACTTTCTCTGGCCATCTGTTGACTTCTGGCTTAACAATGTGATTAGCAGCAGCAGGAAGACTCTTAATTATTTTGATATCTGACATCACTGTTCCAATAAAGCATGAGTAGACTCCTTTTGGAGATTATACATTTCTGAAAATGACAGTGAACACAGGCCATTGGGGAGCCAGGACTATATAGATACCTTGAGCTTTAGTACCCCAAGAATCAGAATTCAATCTAAAAGCAAGACTAGCATAATGTTTGAGAGAGACAGTTATGGGTTGAAAGTTGGACTCTTCTCCTTATATACTGTGTATCCTTTGATCAAATACTTAACCTTTTTGAGCTTCTTTTTTTTTTCACCTACAAAGCAGATGTACCAGACTCCATGGGATGTATATGAGATACTGCATGTAAAGTGCCATCCTAGGACAGGACACACGGTAGGGATTCAGTATGTTGTCCAAATAAACAAAGGAAAAAAAAGAGGGAAGAATATTGTGCATTCAATAAGTGACTTCCACAGAGAAGAGACAAATTTAGACTTAATATGAAGAGTGATATTAGCTCAATTAGGAAAGAAGGAAGATTGAGTGGAAATGTCTTAGAATTCCTTGCAGTTTTAAGAAAGGCTCAGCAAAACTGTCAAAGGGTCCTTAATCCAAAGTCAATGTCATGAGCTCTAGAACTCCCAAAGAGGCCTGTTTTAGTCTCTGTGCTCAGTCATTAGCTGAGAGCCGTCCATAGGGACAGGGTCTTTGATACAAACACAGTGATGAATTTCAGAGCACAGCAGATGGACTTGCATTCAGTGACACATTCCAGAGTTGGAAATCTACAGGAGTCTTCCCAATGTTTCCATGCACCTTATTTTCCTTCTTGATGCCTTTAATACTTGTAATCTTGTGATCTTTGAAAAGGGCCAAGCACTTTCAATATATGATCATTATCCTCAATCAGTGGCTTCATCACAGAAGAATTAAGTTTCTTGAAATACTTTCCCTCACATAGATTGGCCCTAGATTACTGTTTGTGGAATTAGAAAAGAAGAGATGAAGCTTAAGCTAAATTTTACAGAAATAAAATATACCTCACATACCTTGTAGAAGGAAAAGACTTTCTAAAACAAGATATAACACATCTTGCTCTCAGTGACAGCCTATCTCAGAAGTAGCCCAGAGAGAAAGAAAAAGGAGACCTGTTTTCTGACACCTAAGTTTCTTTCCTGCTGCTACCTGAGGTACCTGGTAGCCCAACTCTTAGCCTATTTCTTCCAGAGGAGAGGCTGGACTCAATAATCGTATTCTCAGAGGGCTGAGACAAGCCCAGCAATCCATGCTACTAAGGCTGTTGACCTTTAACTTAAGTCATTGTTTTGAGTTCAATTGTACTTTGGCACTAGCTAACTCCAGAGCTAGGAGAAGAGAATTCTAATTTTTTTATTAGGTGCACTTTGGCAAAATTTGGTTCCAGGATGAGAGGCTGTTTCCTAGTGCTGCAACTTGGCTGTCCCCTCAGTTAAATCTAATTTATAAACTGAGCATCTGTCTTGTACAAAATGGATTAATTGTACTTAATGCTGACAAGTAGAAATTAACAAGACATGGGCTGTGCACCTGGGACATTTACAACACTATTGCATAGGGTTTCTTCTGCTGTTATTTGTGGCACCTCATCTTAGTCCCTAAAACAATGGCATTCTCCCTACTAGCCAAGTCCCTCCCATTGGTAGACAAGTATCTGCAGTGCAGGATCTATCCACATCTGCCTCCCCCCTCCAGCAAAACACAAAGGAAAAGCCATAAAGTCTGGAGTCCAATCTCAACTTTCTAAACATTGATTTATACAGCTATCAGCATCCTGTTCAACTAAGAAAATGAGCTCTACTTTGATGGCTTATTCTGAAAATTAGAGATAATCTATGCAAAGCTATTGTCAAAGTGCTTGGCACATTTTGGAGGATCTTAGTATTATTGTAAATACTTTTATCCTTGTATAATGTTACTGGATCTGCCTGAATCTAATTCTATTATGATAAGGGGTTAGGAGGTTACTCTCCACAAATAACCTGTTTTCTCAAAAATTGAACACTGTAGATTTTAGGCCTTTTAGAGACTTAAAGTTTGAAATTTGAAGCATAAATTAAATCACAGCTACTTTAGTCAGCCCTATGCACTGATCTTACTCTTCATTTGGATAAAAGGATCATGCCAACATTCACTGGTTTCTCATCCTCAGTATTAGGACAGTCCAAGTAATACCTTTACATGGTTCAGTTTGGTCCTTATCATTTTCTTTGTGTTGCTGAAATGATCTCTCTTTTTTTTTTTTTTTTAATAATTCTTCCTTCCCTCACCTGTTTCTGTGTCATTCAACATTTTTATGAAGGACTAACTCTTTTTTAGAACACTCTCTTTTCTTCTATGTCTTACATTCATTATCTCTTAGAAGTCTTTTGATGACCTCTCCTCTATCCATCCTTGCTATGTGAGACTTACAGCAACCAGTCAGGCCCTTTCTCTCTGTACTGTCTCTGTAGGAAATCTCAATAGATTTGTTGGAATTGAAGATCACCTACTTATTGATAACTACAAAATTTCTATCTTCATTTGAGCTCTCCCTAATGAATTCCTTGCCCACATATATTGCAACTTAACAAGAATCTCCAACTGGATATTCTTGTTGATGCCTAGCCATCAAAGACCAGGCAATAAGAAGTGTACCTATAGCAAAACAAACTTAGATCGCTGTGGATTGGGAAATTCACACTAGAGATACCATGGTGATTAATTCTGAATTGTGTTTTGTCAGAAGTCAAGTCAATGATTGTGTAATTTTTACCCAGAACATATGATGATTCAAAGTAGGCCTACCTAAGTCACCATTTACTGATAAAGAATGATGATTACTCTATTGAGAGAAGAGGTATATTTAGCTATTTTTGTGATTGTCGAGTACCCTTGACATTGCCTTATTTTTGGCCTGGTCTTAGAAGAGCCTGGTCTAATTATTATTTATATGGCATGAACATTGTTTCCATGAGAACCTCAAAGTCCCCTATCCCTATATCTCCAGTGATTTCATGCACATAGTCAGTTCAGGGAGTCTCCTGTGCTTTCATTAATTCTCACCCACCCAAACCAAGACAACAGTAAGTCATGCCTCCCATTTTCTCATTTTCACCACTATTGCCTCATTTCAGAAACTTGGCATTTCTTCCCTCTTAAATGCAAAGATATTTTGAATAATATCCATATATCTTCCTTGTTGTCACTAACACAATGTATTTGAAAACCACTAACATAATGAAATTTCTAAGTAGAAATCTGATCACACCTTCGGTTTAATAATATTTTCTGGTTTATTTGGTCCTGGGGAACAAACAGCCATTTGTGGTTTGGTTTATGAGCTTTTCTTGATCTTGTTCTTGCCTGTCTACTTTAGAAACACAGAGATAATGCAGCCCAGCCCACACCCTCAGGTGGTGATTAGTCTGCAGAACACAGACAGCACCCTTCTCCTCACATTTGAGTTTGTTCAAACCATGTCCATTAGATTAGGAGCATCTCAATTGACAAGGAAGTTTTTGACAAGAGATAGATGGAGGAAAAGATGGATAATGAAATTTACATTTGAGTACAGACTTAAAATAAGAGGTGGTAAGAATAAAAAAAAGAAAAATTATGTTGAGATTTGTAAAGTAAAGAAGAAAAAGAAAGAAAAAGAAGAATATTTGAGAAAGAAAGAAGGAAGGATATGAAACAGTGAGAGAATGCATTCGTGACCTGGGGTGTGGGTTATGTGAGTATTACTACCCCACTGTGGAAGGCAGGAATTTGTCACATCTCTCCCATGTTATGTAGGGGGGTTGGTAGAAGGCTGTCATCAGTACTAACTGTGGTTTCTCCTTCAGGGTCTGGAGTGGGCCTTCCTGACAAGCAAAGTTTTTGGTATAACGAAATTAGTCTTCCTTAGCACTAGTACTGCTTGCTATGTAATTTCCTAGCAGTAATTTACACCGAAAAATCAAAAAGAAGGAAGGTGTTCTGTACTACCTATTAAATTCAGCCAGAGGGTCTGTTCTGCTAGTGGCTGGCTTACAAAAATAGCCCCAAAATGATTCATGCAAAATGCTGCCCTGTAGGTCAAAAGTAAGCTTTGAATAGAGCATTATTTTTTTCTTAACATCTCAAAAATCTTTTGATCCCTGAAAATAAAGTGAAAGCAGTGAAATAGATTGAGTCACAACTGCTAAACATGTGCTAATCCCTTGAACATTTTGACATTCTATCAGATTTCAAAATATCCTTCTGAGAAGAAGAAACATAATACTGTTTGGATTTCCAAACTTGTGATGTGCTACTGGCTGGAAAAAAAATAATTTCACCCTTGTAATAATTCAAAATAACATAAGATATAATAATTTTACCTTTTCAATAATCAAATTAATATTATGAACTGAGAAAGCACCTAATTATTAAAATTCATATGGTATAATTGTCTCATTGGAAAGTAGACTTCTTGGAAAGTACCATTATCTTTATTGTCCAGTGTAGTTAATTAAATAATTCATATTGGTAAATAACTGTTGTCATATCTTCAGTAGTTTTTTGAGGAAAAGTCCATTGCATATTGTATGGATACTTCCATATGCAAGTCGCAGGGTCAAGTTCTGAGTGGGGGGGAAATAGAACTCTTCTGAGACATATGCAACCTTATGAAAAGCCATTGCTGAGTAATCTAAGGGACACAAGAAGTATACATGCTGGACACTAAGGGGCTTCAGAAGAAGGAGACTCTCTATTCCTTTGATGGTCAGCAGTCAGGAAAGGCTATATAGAGGTAGGGAAACTGAGAAGAACCCTAAAAGGTAGAGAATAGGGGTCAGGACATTTGAGGTCAAGATGGAGGGTGGGCATAACCACCACTTCCAAATCATTTCCAGGCATCCACTGTTTTGATTCTATCATTCATCTTGACCGATGGTAGGGAGCTGTTCTGGCATTCAAAACTAGAGTCCTTGAATGAAAGCTCACTAAATAAGACAGAACTAACACTATCCAATTGATAGCATGGCTATTACATTTAAACAAATCAACGCGAAGGAAGCGTTTAGCACATAAGTAGAAAAATGTGGCTCAGCAAAGGCAAAGGCTCTTGTCTCCTCAGTAGTGTGTATTATGTCTCATCATCTCCATATCCTGTGTTCTTCGAAATTCCATGACACATAGTAAGTATTCACATGTGCAGATGTGTAAAGTAAAGCTACTCATATGCTTGGAGCTATCTTGGACCAATTTGACATCTTTTATCTTTCTACTGATTCCCAAGTTAAAATCTCTTTATTATCTACCAATATTTTTTTTTCTACAGTGCCCATTGATTATAAACTTCTCTTCACTTTGACCTGGATCAAAACTACTTTTTGCAACAATTGCACACAATTCCAGAGTAAACTACCAATCTCTTTTCCTATCTCTTTCTGGCTCTATATATTGTATACCTGCCTGGAAAATGATCCTCCAATATTTCTTTGCATATTACTCTCAACAGGTCTCAAAGGTGTAATGCATTGGCATCACCTTGGAACTTGTGCAAAATGCAAATACGGAGTCAGATAACAGAGGTGTAGCCCTCCAAGTGATTCTGATACATCATAAAGCTTGCGAACAAGTGTTCTAGATCATCTTCCCTCGTTCTAGGTCCTATTGTGAATTTTTCTGTCTGTTGGATTAGATGATAATGTTACAGCTTCTATTGAAGGACCTGCCTAATTTAATATGACCTTCCCTTATTCTTTTCTATTTTCATCTCATGTTAGTGTCTAAAAACACTCCTGTTTCAGCTAAGATAGAAGGACCATTCTTATAGTACTTATAAGTACTTAGAGTGCTTTTATTAGATGGTCTGTGTTTGGTACAGAAGGAGGATTTGGAGATAAATGGGAAGCAATAAAGCTGGAAAGGCTTGGGAAGGCCATATAAGGAAGAATCTCATAAACCATCACTTGACTTTTATTATAAAAATCATGGTAAATCAGTGAAGCGTTTTAAGCAAGAAAATATCATGATTAGATACACATTTTAGAAAAATCATTCTAGATGCTATGCAAGCAACTAACAAGATTGGAAAGATGTATATATAAATAGAATGTCTTTAAAGGAGCCTCTGTGAGGAATCTGCTGACAAGTCAATGTGGTATTATGATTGATAATAATCTCCAGGTAAGGCCTGGATGTTGGCATGTAGAGATTACTAAATAGCGATACTTGGTGTTGAATTAGTTACAGGTTCCTTGAAGAATCAGCCGTGTATGCCTATAATTACAATGTAAAATGAAAGTTGCCTTAATAGGGACACCCAGAAAAAATGATATGGGTGCACCAACATGAAAGGTTGGGCACATTATACAGGGGCAGCTAATTTTGGTAATTTTTCTTGCATTACAAATTATAAGAAGAATCTTAAGAATTTATGTCAGTTATAGTGGCATAAATACCAAAACATTCTTCAATGGCTTATTTCATGTAAATGAATGAATATATGACTGGTAAACTTCTCTTGTGGCTTCTAAATACCTGAGGCTGGCTTTTGATAAATATAAGTATGAGAGTTATTAATGGATGACTTAGCACTGAAGGTGTTAAAAGCTGAAAAGAACAGCTAGTCGTTCTCATCCCACATTTCATGGACCACCAATCTGAGGTAGAATATAGCAGCCTAGGCAGGATATAGGGTTCATTTTCAAAAAATGGACAGATCCAAAGTAATGGAATTGATGTTCAAAGCACTTAGTACATGCTTGACTAGATAACTTATCATAGCTCAAGTTCACTCTAGACACAGAGTTTGAGCCAGGGCTTCCTGGGTAGATAATATAGTCTGGGAAGTGATCTGAGGTAACAAGTGTTAAGGACTGAGAGTGAGGAAGAAATAGGACAAGAGAACAGTTCAGAGATAAATTATTAGATTGCAACCTCCAAGATTTGAGTAGACCTTTGAATTTTTCACCTCAGCAGACATAGGAAGAGCATTTATCTACTAATTCTCATTCCCTATTTGTTACACATTGACTACAGGACTTCTAAGCTGTGCAAATAGGAGCACATGGAATGTTGCTACAGGGTCTTTATATTCTGTGAGTCAGAGGACACTGAGGAAGAAAGGCAGTGAAATGTGAAGAATGAGGCAAGGTGCTCAATTAAGCCACTGTGTAATGTTGGTTGTTAGAGTAAATGATATGAGGTGGGGAAAGAGGTGTATCCTATACAGTGCTTTTTACAGATGTCTCATTTGACTTTGAAACAATCCTATGGCATTGGCCTTATTATAATTTCACAAGTGAGATGGTAGATAAAGCTCCTGGAGGATAAGGTCACCCAGAGTGTTATCATTGGCATTGTAATCTGCATATGTCTCAATGCAAAGTCTGTGCCTTTTTGTGTGTCCCCACACAGACCCTCCCATGCTTCAGTCACCTTAGACCCTGCAGTAGGAATATGCTCTCTGTTGTTTCCCCTTCTTGCCATCAACTCGCTATTTGCATCTGTGACCTCTTTCATCTCTGAGGGGCACTGTTGAATATTTGGGTTTCAGATAAGTTAGATCCTAGCTCACTCCAGCCCAGCATATTCCTTCTGCTTCTCCTGTTCTGAGTCTCTTGAAGAGTCGTGGTTCTGTCCACCTGGGTACCTACAAATTTTGTTTGCCTCCCATAGATGTCATGTAAGCTATATTTATCAACTTTGACATTTAACATTCCCCAGTGGTAACATTTATACTCAATAAAGCACATTTATTTCTATTTAATAAGATAATCACTATTTTTCACTTGCGTTTTAGAGCTAGGCCATACAAGAAAATTGCTGTTTATTCATATGTCCTGCAATCTCAGTAAGTCATAAAACCAAGACACCCATAATCTTTAAAGAACTTTCTCAAAAAAGTGAGCTCTTTTATTCAATCTATCTAGGATCCAAAACATTTTATGGAGACATATGAGGTACAGATTAAGTAGAAAACTGCAGTTCTAAATTTTTCTAGCATGGAAGAAGGCAGAAAGAGTAAGGAAGGGATTTGATCACAATTACTTAGATTTATGAGTTAGGAAGAATCTATTACCTCTGTTCTAATTTTATTTATGTATTAATTTAATATTTTACTTACAAATGCAGTATATTTTACCACAAAAAAAGTAAAAAGTGAGTGAAGACTTTGAATACAAGGAGTAACAAGGAATTGATTCTTCTCTTTCAAAGTAAACACACATGTGTACACAAGCATACAAATGTAAACAGTTCTATCTTAAACTCTCTTTGTGAAACAGTAAGAATCGCTGACTGACTTTAACCCCATAGATTGTGTACTATTTCTTTTCAAACCACGGTTTGCTCCAAGATACCAAGACTAGAACTGGAAATTATTTCCCAGAAGACAATAATCCAATATACAATCAGAGGTGGTACTGAGGGCACCCTAGAGTTAAATCGCAAACAATTTAGAAAAAACTTTTTAAAGCCTGAGAAATTATCTTTCATTATTAACTATGACTCAGAGTCAATATCTTTCATATGCAAAGTACAATTACAAATTAACTTTTACAAGTGATGAATGCAAATGTGAAAAATATGATTTGAGAACATAAAGAGAAAAAACATAAGAGAAAAACCATGAATGAGAATAACAAAACTATAAACCTCCCTGTTAATCAAATATGTGTATATCATATGGCTTTACCCTATCACAGTTAAAATCTTAATTTCAACAAAAGTTTAAAAACTTAACCTCTGTTGGTGAAAGTAAAGAAAATTTTGCATTTATACACATGCAGTTGAAAAGTAAATCTTCATAGTATTCCTAGATAGTATTTTGTTAACATAATATGTATCAAATGTCTTTTTTATTCATTTCCTTAATACTCCTGGGAAGACATCGCAAGTATATCTTTGTGGGTTATATGGTTAGTACTTACACGTGAGAAAGATGATGTTCATCTGTTTTTGTTGCAAAGAAACAATCAGCAATGACCTTGAGTGAATTGTAGTTGCTAGTGGCGGAGAAGGAAATCAGACAAGATAAAATCACACAACTATGAAAGGGAGAATAAGAATGGCCCTGGAGCAGCAGGGGAAAGGGAGGCATTGATTCTTGAATGACTGCTAGGGAGCATGATGTAAAAATTCCCCTGTGGTTTTGCTTGTAAGAGGGCATTTGTCCTGCCTTTGGAATTTAATTCTTTGATTATGCATAGGTCTCTTCTCTCATAGAGATAATCAAGGCCTGTAAGGCACAGAATTGGATTTTTGTCTATGATATTATGTAGCCATTCTCCTAGTGTTCATTCTTCAAAAATCAAAGCCTCCTCTATGGCCCAGCTGCTGGGTTATAAATGCCTCAAGAGATGCTTTTTTTCCCTCATACAACTGCCACACTGAAAAGCACCATCATGGAGGAAGGCAGCATCTCAGCTTTCCTGTCAAAGTCACGCCTGCATTTCACACACTCTTCTGGAGCTGAATCAGGTTAAATGTTTCCAGCCCCTGTCTCTTCTTAAAACCTCTACTGTGAATGTATTCAATTTGTCTTCGGCATTCATCATTATTTCCATATTTTTTGATGGCTTTTGTGATTTCTTCCTTAGAATTTCTTTCTCTCACTCTAATTCTTATTACATTTTTATGTTTACTAAAACAAGGTTATTCTATACTATATAAAATAGTTTGGAATGTTCACACCAGGGCATTAAAAAAAATAAGTTCCACTCAGAATATTTAATTGTATAGAAGCACATTAATTTATCATACCATTTCCCTAGGAGTAAAATCATTAGGTCTGTGGGGTTTTCATATATAGTAGGAAATTTCTCACTGAGTTTTACTTTTACTAACCAACACAGAGCTGAGCTCTTTTTCCTATAATGTTGCCAACGTATTTTAAGAACTTTGTCAATAAAAATCAGTTCAGTCACACACAACACAAATGCCCAAATTTATTGGTTAAAATGATATGAAAATTTATTTCTCTTTAAAGTATAAGAGATGTGGAAATAAATAGTTCGTCATATATTAAGGTTCCCTGATTCTTACCATCATTTTCACAAACCTAGCACATGGCTCCCATATTTCAAAGTAAGTTATGATACAAAAAGGTTTGTAGAGTTCCAGCCATCACTTCTGACTTAACAATTGGAAGGAGGAGAAACAGAGGGACAGAAAGGGCTTCCTTCCAATTGACTTGACTTTCTTTTAAGAACCCTCCTGGAAATTTTATACTAGAATTTCAGTTACGTCTAATCGGCCAGAAGGCCTGTGTCTATACACATTTGCAAGAGAGATTAGCAAATGAAGAGTTTTTTGTTTTTTTCTTGATGGCAACATGCAGAATCAAAAAGCAAGATTTTATTGGTAGAGAGGAAAAGGAGAGTAAATATGGGATAGGCAATTAACAGATCCAATCACTATAGAAAAAAAATGTTATCACAGTGTATTAGATGATAGTCCATCGATTATTAGCAGCATGAGACATTTTTCCATATTTGCTAGAAATTTGCAGTTTTTCTTTTGTATACTGCTCAGATATATTTTTTGGCCATTTTTTTTTTCTATTGGAAAGGAATATGGATATTATTGTGAAAAGAGTTTGACAACGAAAGAAACTTAAACTGGATGTGAAAGGTGAAAGCATGGAAACAGAACACAGAAAGCACTGAATTCATTTAAATATGGAACAAAGACTAAATTCCTTCTGGGAACATGTTTATAAGAGGTAAATATTAGGAAATCTGACATATAAAAGTAAAAATGACAAAAACAAAACCTGGAAGTGAATGATAAAAGAAGTCATAAGAAAGCATTCGCATATTTTACATTTTTAAAAAGTCATCCAATGGCTTCTGCCTGATTCATATGCACCTACAAGAGGCAAAGCAGAGTTATAGACACATTAATAGAAAAAGCAATCTTAGAAATATAACAACAATAATAAAAGTATTGGCTGCAATGAATAGGGCAAACAATAAGAGTTGTTAAGTCATTTTTTTTTCACCTGCCATATTAGGAACTCTGTAACCATATTGAGCAAAGATGACATAGAGAATTAAATATGCTATAATAAGTAAAATTAATCACTTAGCCATAAATGATTAAAGCTATAAGAAGACTGAAGATCTTTTAAAATATAAGAGGAAAATCACACACAAACCGAGATATCCTAAAAAATATATGTCTACATATCCATGTAACAAAAGACAGAAAGCATTATAAAGGAAAAAGCTACAAAAGAAGACACTGTTAATGTAAAGAAATAGTATAAATTTTAATCAACTATAAGCATTAAAGGCTCAGATTTCTTTTATAAAAATTCCCAGGATGTATTAGGTGCAAGAAAAATATTTAAAATAAAATGAACTAAAAAAGATGAATAAGTGCCTACAATATCAAAACAAAAATAAGTGAAGGATAAATAGAAACTAGTATAAAACTAAAAGTAGGGGGGAGATTGTAAGACATCGCTATTAGATGATACTTTCAAAATTATTTTAACTGGGATGTAGTTGAAACACATTGTTCTTAGTAAAGTATCTCATGAATGGAAAGAAAAAGTATCCAATGTATCCAATACTAATATGAAACCAATATATAATTACAAGCCCACACAAAAGATAAAATATGAATATAGTCTAGCAAAGGAGGGGGCAGAGGAGTGAGAGAGGAGGGGGAGGAGGAAGGCAATTGGAGGGATGTCACCTAGTGTGCACAATATGAGGGTGTTCAGCACGACCCCTGGGAGAAGCACTCAACTATAAATGGAACTGTACCTTAGAATTGAAACAAAGTAACCTAAACATTTCTACCTTTCTATTACTTTGAAATAAAAAAAATTGTTTTACCTGATACTCAACACTTTATAAAGAGGCAACAGTATGGAAAAGTATGAACCAATTTTACTTATGAATATGAAGATGAAACTTTTAAAAATACATGTAACAAAATGTACTAAAATAAAATACACCATTATCTCAATGGTAAGTATGCAAATGTGGTTCACTATTAAAATAATGTAGCAAAGATAGTGGGTCGGTTTATTCAAGATTATGCCAAGTACCTTAGAGTGAATGTGAATGTGTCTGTACTGAGGGGATGAACAGCTATATATCTACATATCATACAGTCCATATGGACAGACAGATAGGACGTGGATTTGGTGACAAGACCAACAATTACAGAGGTGGCTGTCTGTTATCCAGAACTCAGCATAAATGATGGTTTTCCTAAGCCATCAACTCTCTGATTCCAAGATTCTTGATAAAGTGGTGTGATGGTGCAGCCTGAAGCAGAAAGCAGTTTCCTAATTCTCCAGCTTCCTGGTATGATTAAGGTCTTGATAAATATAATGTTCTGCACAATTGTTCAAAGGTGGTCTGGAAGGCCAATGGGAAGCTGAATCTCTGGTTTTGAATAACTTTTTGTTTAAAATCATAGCATTATTTTCTACTACCTGTAATTGTATTCTGACTAAGACATTAGTAAATACAATTAACCATGTTCATGTGTCCTAAAAGGCCAAATTATTGTGTGCAAGAATTTTAAAAATGCATTTTCTTAAAAATAAAATAAATACAAATCCTACATTTAGCAATCAAGTATACATACAATGTTTGTACAGTATACACAAATAAATAATCAACAGGCAGTATTTACATGAAGACAACTTAAAAGTCATGCTGGAGTGAACACACACACATACCCCTGTACTTGTACACTCAAGATTTAGGTAGCGAGAAAGGCTTATAGAAGAAAACTTATGTCGTTCATTGATTTTATTACCTAAAAGTTCTCCTCAACTTTCTGATTGCTTTTAGTATTTTAGAATCTTTTGAGTTAAGTATCTACCTTGCTTCTTAAGCCAAAGAAATTTTCAGTTAGATCAAATTTTAATCTAAAAAATGAGCCACTTAAATACTAAAATTAATCATGACCAAATTTACATATCATCTTGAGGTAGCACAGTGTTGTATGTAGGAATTGGCATTTACAAACTATAAGTTTAAATAATGATAAATCCAGTCACATAAAAACTTTGAACATCTGATGATAACATCAAAATCAAAGCACTGATGTGAAACTGGAGAAAAAGTATCTGTAACACACATTTTACTAAGATTCTATAAAACCAAAAAAATTAGTACAGTAAGTATAATAAATTAATGAGACAGCCTGTTAAATGCTTTTACAACTAAACAATACAAATAATGAAGAAATAAATGAAATATGTTAAATCAGACTCTTAATTAAAGACATTTAAATAAACCATAAAATTAGGTCACCTATTCATCTATTCACTTGACAAAAATATTAAATTTGACGATTTAATACTGAAAAGTATGTAGATTTTTAACTCTTTTCTGAGGAAAATAAAAATCTTTTGATTCAGCAATTTCAGTCTCTTGATTTGTATATGAAAAACTTGGCTAAATTATTTCAACCAGAACACATAGTAAAGCTTTGTTTATTATAACCAGGAAAAGAAACCAAGCAGTATATTCCTACCTAGGTAACGGCCAAATAAAGTATATTTTAAATTTTAAATAAGTATTACAATATACCACTTTAACCACCTTATACGTATGAAAAGGATTGACTTACATATGTTGTTATGAAAAGATCTCATATATTATTAAGTACAATAAATAAGAATCAATAGACATTTTACATTATTATCTATTATACAAATATGATTATCTACATATTAAATAGACATACCCTTATGTATGCACAAAAATTAACTTGACAGAATTAATAGAACCTGTTGTCTTAGTGAATTTGGAACAGGGTACATGTAATATGGGAAAAGACACCCTACTTCACTACCTATTTTTTTCTATATATTTAAACTTCCCAAATTTGTCCTCAAAACATTTTTGTTAGAAAATATTTTCATGGCTGGGTGCATGTAGCTCAAGTGGCACCGGAGCTGGTGGGTTCAAATCCAGCTGGGGACTGCCAAACAACAATGAGAACTATAACTTAAAAATAGCTGGGCATTGTGGTGGGTACCTGTAGTCCCAGCTACTTGGGAGGCTGAGGCAGAGAATTGTGTAAGCTCAAGGGTTGGAGGTTGCTGTGAGCTGTGACTCCATAGCACTCTAGCCAGGGTGATGGCTTGAGATTCTGTTAAAAAAAAAAAAAAAAAGAAAGAAAATATTTTCTCATAGATCCATATGCGAGATATTTGCAGGTATTTTTATCTTCTTTTTTCATTTTATGCAAAGTGCCTCATAAGTATGTACAGAGATTGGACATATCTAACCTTCTTGAGAATTCACTAGGTGATTATGAACCAATTTCTATGGGTTTCTTTTTAATCCATTCCACAATGATGTGAATCACGTAAGACTACCACTTAATAGAACTTGCTAATGCCACCTATGAGGTAGGGGGAGGAGTAAGGATTTCTACATGCATATGTTACTCTGATATTATGCCTTTCATATATCATGTTCTCCCTATCAACTATAACAAAAGTATAAATTTTCCTTTAAACAATACATTTCTAATGTTAAAAGGTATTTTAATTCCAAGTACAGAATCTTTCTACATGAATAAAAATGGAAGATGATATGCTAAGATGACACTGCATCAATAAAACATGATAAGCCATTATTATAATGTGTAGGTGGGTTATATCTCCTTGTTAATGACTTGCTATGCGTAAGTACCAGGAATTGAATTTGACATTTGATACTAATACAATTGTAAAGAGAGACCTTGTATTATGGCCTATAACAGCTTCTTTAAGGTTTGAAGAGTTTTCTTTTCCAAAAATAAGAATATGAGTCTGATCTTACAGTGGAGACATCAACACCTCTTAAATCTTTATATTATGTTCTTCCCCTCCACCTCCCATCATGGTCCTTCCCTCTATATTTCTTTTTTTTTTTTTTTTTTTTTGAGACAGAGTCTCAAGCTGTCGCCCGTGGTACAGTGCCCTGGCGTCACAGCTCACAGCAACTTCAAACTCTTGGTCTTAAGCCATTCTCTTGACTCAGCCTGCCCAGTAGCTGGGACTACAGGTGCCCACCATAAAGCCGGCTAATTTTTTTTTGTTGCAGTTGTCATTGTTGTTTTAGCTGTCTCAGGCCGGGCTTGAACCCACTGGATTTGGTGTCTGTGGCCAGCACCCTCTTTTGCTTTCGATTCTCTCCGTGTCTATAACCTCAGAGTCTTTGAAATGGATAGTGATCCAGCATAGGACCATAGCAAGATCAGGAGCTCCTACATGTGCAACTAAAGTGATGCTTTAATTTGAACCATGTTAAAATTCTGTGTTAGGGGTTATTTGAGTTTCAAGACAATCTCTCACCCTTCATAAGAAGGAACTTTAAGACAAGAGTGAGGGTGAGGGGCTTTTTCTTGGAGCTGAAACAAAGGCATCTACCAGGGCAAGGGGTTTAAACCCCACAGGCTGCTTTTGTCTAATAAGGGATTAATTGCTAATATTTCAACTTTCCTATAGCTCCAATATGGACAAATATGGACATTGGAGGACAAAACTAGGTTTGGCTTAAAGAGTATTGATGGGATGGAGACGAGACATTTTTTTGTTTTTGTTTTGTTTTACTGTTCGGGATCCATTGAGAGTATAAAGAACCAAGTTATATTGATTGCATTTGTTAGGTAAAGGACCTCTTATAATTGTGTCCCTCCCCCAAAGGCTGTGTCACACACTGTGACCCTCCAGCCCCTTTCCTCCTTCACTCTTTCTGCTTTCCCCTACCTCCCCCTCTCCATGTACTAGGTTATTAATTGTCCTCATATCAAAATTGAGTATATAGGATTCTTGCTTCTCCATTCTTGTGGTGCTTACTAAGAATAATGCGTTCTATTTCCAACCATGTTAATACAAAAGATATAAAGTCTCCAGATCTTTTTAATGGCTGTGTGGTATTCCATGGTATACATAAACCACAGCTTGTTAATCCATTCCTGAGTTGGTGGGCATTTAGGCTGATCATAAATTGAACAGTAATAAACAGTTTAGTGCAAGTGTCCTTATGGTAAAAGGATTTTTTTCCTTCTGGATAGATGCCCAGTAATGGGATTGCAGGATCAAATGAGAGGTCTAGCTTGAGTTCTTTGATGGTTCTCCATACTGCCTTCCAAAAAGGTTGCATTAGTTTGCAGTCCCACCAAGTCCCAAAAGTGTTCCCCTCTCTCCACATCCACGCCAGCATCTACAGTTTTGAGATTTTGTGATGTGGGACATTCCCATTGGTTAGAAAATATCTCAGGGTGGTTTTGATTTGCTTTTCTCTAATAATTAGGGATGATGAGCATTTCTTCATGTGTTTGCTAGCCATTCATCTGTCTTTTTTAGAAAAGGTTCTCTCTTGCCCATTGATATAAGGGATTGTTGGATTTTTTCATGTGAATTAATTTGAGTTCTCTGTAGATCCTAGTTATCAAGCTTTGGTCTGATTCAAAATATGCAAATATCCT
Organism: Perodicticus potto; assembly: GCA_963574655.1. Taxonomy (NCBI): domain Eukaryota; kingdom Metazoa; phylum Chordata; class Mammalia; order Primates; family Lorisidae; genus Perodicticus; species Perodicticus potto. The sequence goes on from CAUYRH010087214.1 coordinate 48,730, forward strand.
TTCCCATTGTGTAGGTTGCCTATTTGCTTTAGTTGTTGTCTCCTTAGCTGTATGGAAACTTTTCAGTTTAATTAAGTCCCATTTGTTAATTTTTGATGATTTTACAATTGCCCTAGAAGTCTTCTTCATAAAATATTTCCCCAGGCTGATATTTTCAAGTGTTTTTCCCATGCTTTCTTTGAGGATTTTTATCATTTTGTACCTTAAAATTTAGGTCTTTCATCTCAAATCAATTTTTGTGAGTGAAGAGACAAGACATTTTTTACATTACTGCCTCTGTTCCCCTCAGTCTCATGTTCGTCTTCCTTACTCACAGCCAAAGGATCATCCTGGCCTGGCAGGAACAAAGTCAGGAACTGCTCTCCATTTGCGCTATTTCAGTGACCTTCCTAGCCTAAGGCTCTTCGGATGTCCTCTTGCTTTAACCCTCCCAGTGCCTCGGTAGCACCTGAATCTGGTTTTCTCCAGTTGGGCCTCTCCCTGTTATTTTAGTGCCCTCTTCCTCTGCAAGCCTATCCTTACCCTCTGCTCTCAAATACCAGGAACAATCTCCTAAAACAGAAAGAGACAGAAAAGTCTCCTTAACTCATGCAAATCACAGCACCCCCAGGACACCTTTCCTTTTTTTCTTTTTTCCTTAAAGTAATTACATTAAATTGATTCTATGGATTTACATTATGAGTCATCAGCCACCACTTAATGGTAATATATAATCTCCCCCTGGGATCCTTCAGCCCAATTTCTCTATGGTGATTAACAACGCACTGCCGACCGTGTCCCTCGGTGACCTGCAGAAACATCGCTGCTTCTCCTGTAGTGCGCTGCAAGTTCCTTGAAGGCATGTCTTCTCTACTTGATTTATTTCTGCACTTCACCCACTCTCACAGTGCTCTGCATGTAGCTAAAGAAATATTTGTTCACGGGAAGTGACTGTCAGGAAATTGAGTTCCTCTTTTGGCCTACTGAGGGCCACATCGTGGCTTTCTGCATATAGAGGGTATTCTGATAAAGACCTAGATTCTCTGAGATTTTTCTCAATTAAAAAAAAATTATGTCTTTCTGTCATATGCTACGTCTTGATCTTTGGATTAAAAATAATGGGGACATTAGTTTATTGCATTTCTCTTCATGAGAAACATAATGTTTAACAGAGGAGAATTATTTCTTCCCTGACCTCATGACAAAATTTTATTTATTTTTCTCCATTTCACTTGATTTCTGGTTACTCATGCTCACACACACAGGAACACACACACGTAAACACAAATACAATTTTGATGTTAGTGGTGTCATCAGTGAAAAAGACATTGAAATGAACTCAGACTTTCCCTTGAATATCGCAAAGCTCCCTTGCTGTCATTACTTCTTATCACCATTTCCATGGTTCTTTCTTTGATGCATATACATATTTAATTTAAGGTAATTACCTAGTGTTCATAGGTCTCAAACCCAGGGCATCAAAGTTTCAGAACAAAAAAAGATAAAGAAGCCCAAAATGAGTAAAGTTTATAACAAAAGGTTTATTTAAAGGTCTTCTAAAGTCAAACTTCTGAGCAGCCTACAGAATCCAAGGTGGGATGGAGAAATTTTTTTTCTCCTAAATCTCAAAACTAAACACTTAACTGGAGTTAGACACTGCCCACAAATCAATTCCTTAAAAAAATCTCTTCCATTAAATATGGAAGTGGGCGCATATGGATATTCGTCTTTCCCTCTCCCTAGGCTGCCCCCTTCATCCCGCCTGTCCTCTAGCTCCTGCTGTCTCTACCATCCCCAACTTCCACTCTTTGTTTACAAAACGGCTTCACTGAAGCAGCACACTATTTAAAGCAGAATTTGGGGCTTGATACAGAGGAAAGGATCTAGCTAACTCTGCAGAGAAAATCTAATTAGGTAGATGGGATTTGAGAAGTTGGAGTTTTTCTAGGACACCTGGCTCACCCTTCTGTGTAATGGAAGTTGTCACTGGCCTTTTCCTGGCAGCTGAGGCATCAGGATGTGGGCGTCACTTCTCATCTGAATTAAATGCTGCCTCTAGCATGACATCTCAGGCAAATAGGAACTGCTGGGTGCTCAGGCATTGGGATTTTTACCTGAGGTTTCTTTTAACTCAGAGAACTGCTAGCTAAGGAAAAGGAAAAACTCATAAAAGTCAAAACAACCACTACCAGAGGAGTAGACGATCTTGTTCACTAGTAGGGTCTCCACCACTGGCCAGATTTAGGCAGAGGGGTGGCTTGGTGTGGGTGCGGAAAGGAGAGTCAGAGTCAGAGCAATAAGACCTACTCGTAACTTACAACTTTAAGTCTTAAAGTACCTGTAGCAGGTGGATGTTATATTCATTAATTCATATATGCACATATTTAATAAACACTTTTCAGAAGTCTACAGAATGCTAGACATTCTTTTAGGAATGGAAATACAATACTTATCAACAGAGGCAAAGTCCCTGCCCTCATGGAACTTTAATATTATTGAGGAAAGTCAGAAAACGTGCAAACTAGTAACAAATGGGGTAATTGTTCTATAAATGGGAAAAGAATGATGATGAAGATGCTGAATTAAACTCTCAGAATTAAATGAAAGTTCATAAATGTTAATGAAAATGAAATGAAATAATTAAAATTTATAACATTTATTAAGTACTTGTCAGGTTCCCGTTACCATAAGCAAAGCATTATGCTTTAAGTAAACTCCGTATACATAAAACTAAAATTCTCACTTCACATGTAGTACAACTGAAGCTTTGAGTAGCTGTGTAGCTTTTCAAATATATCTAGCTAGCAGAAGTGAAACTAGCAATGGAATTCCAGGGTGAGCTCCTGATATATAACAGGCACCTGATTAATGATGTTGCTGTTGATGAAGTTTGTACATATATCCACTATTGAGCTGTTTTAAAAGTTACATGAAGTTAAACTTTTATTTAATAAATATAGCATATGGCACAGTGCTAGAAGCTATGGCACATGTAGGAAAATATGGAACATCTTTGCTTCACTCTAGCTTTCTATCTAGTTTGGAAAGCTCAATCTCGGCGGGGGGGAATAACTTAAAGTATGTGGTAACATGTGACTCAGACAAATATTTTCAGATAAAAGAAATCACTGTTGCTATTGGCAATGGAGAGTTGAATGGACGAAGGGAACAATGGGTTTTCCCATGGTTGAGAAAAACATCTGGGCTTGGGTGAAGTCTTGAGGAAAATTAGTATGCAAGGGATTGGTAAGAAGAAGAAAGAAGGTAATGCAGATGGAAGTGCTTATTTGCAAAAATCAATGAAGCTTTAGTAAAAAACCCAGAAACTACTCAAATGCCCATCAACAGGGCAAGGGCTGCACAAATGCTAGTGTATTTGCCCAAGGAGATACTACTCAGCAATTAAAAGGAATAAACTACTGAAACATAGCAACAACACTGACAAGTCTCAATTGCTTTAGGCTGAATGAAAGAAGATAGAACACAAACACACATACCACACACTGTGTAATTCCATTTGTATGAAATTCAAAATTAGGCAAAATCAACTACAGGGATAGAAGTCAGAAAAGTGATTTGTTCTTTGAGTGTGGAGGGACTTAATTGGAAATGAGCATTAAAAAAACCATTCTGGAGCAATGGAAATGCTCTATAACTCGATCTGAGTGGTTGTCACGTAGTTGTATGCATTTATATGTCATTGAGCTTTATGGTTCATCTAGAAAATTTTGCTATTTGTACATTAAAGCTTAATAAATAAAACACAATAGAGAAAAGAGATTGGGGTGGGAATATTCTATAAAACAGAGATCATTCAATATGTCACATATGAAATACATTGCAGACATATGATTATTTTTGGTGACTATTTTAACTAAAACTTTCCAAATTTTAAGTATGCCACAGATTGAGTTTTTGATGAAACAATATAAGATTTAGAGAATTTTTCCTTTCAAAAGCAGTACATAAATGAATCTTATGCAATTATAATAGCTAGATAGGATTTCTTAAGAGAAATGTGCCTTAGTTTATTTATTTGTTGCTATTATTATAAAAAGCACACAGGACTTTTATGCCTCTTAATACATATGAGTATTTTCTTGGAACAATTCTAAGAAATACATATGCTATGACTAGAGTATATTTAAAATTATAATATATCTCTTAAAATTTTCCTCAAACATGATTGAACCAACCTTAACACCCAAAAGCAATATATAAAAATGCCTGCTACATTTCACGAATATCCTATTATATAATTTTCTTATGAGTCACATTTTCCTTAGATAATAATAGAAATGTCACAATCATCATACTAATATTTTTATTATTATTAGCATAGAAGCCATAATTCTTGTCCTGCAGGGGTTTATAGTCAACTTCTAGTTGATAGGAAAACAATGGAGGTGATCAAAAAATAGGGAATGCAATAATGAACTTCCCAGAAAAAGAAGGTAAGGGTCATTGTTTACATACTTTTAATGTTGATTAAAAGTTTAATTCTCTGGTCATAAAGTCTGTAGAATGGAATTATGTTGCTGGGAAGCTACATGAGCAAGAGCCTCCACTATGGGTTCAGAGGATACTGCTTCATAATAGTTCTGTGAGCAACACAGGATGATGGAAATACCACTTGTCACTGATTCAGCTGTTGTTCCCAGCAATTCCATTAATGAATTGGTTACCCTGATCATGTTATATATCTATTTCTGAGCCTTGACATCCTCATTTGAGAAAGTGAGAATGATTGAAAGTTCTTTATGGATGTGAAATTATACTTTTTAAGAAGCCAATAAAAATATATTTAAATAGTGTATTCTTTCAGTATAACCTTTAGTTTGCATCAGAATCAAGAGAAAGGGTTTTTTAAAACACAGATTTTGAGTTCCCACTATCTGAAATCTTAGCTAGAATTTGTGCTGACATCTCTTACCATTACTGAGGTGCTGGTGTCGCTGGTGTTGGAATAACACTCGAAGAACAACTCCCGTTGGCATGCTTCTCAGGACATACATGTTACAGCTTGAAATAAAGCCTGGGGAATAGCAAACCATTAAGGATTCCAAATGATAGTGTGGTCAGCTCTAGAGCCAATGAGCATGGAACCAACTTATGTTTTCCAAGAAGCCATATGGGTTTGTAATGAGTGCAGGAGAGACATGAACAAAGTTTGAACCAGGTGATGATATTAAAGGGGAAGGGTAAAAGAGATTAATTCAGACCAATTCATGAGTTAGAACCAGAGAAGGATCTTGGATTGTATATTGGCGATGAAGGCAAGGAGGGCGTCATTGATGTCTTGCGAATTTCTGGTTCAGGCAAGAAAGTAGATGATAGTATTATTTAAATTGTGAAACCAGGTCAGGGACTCTTAAGAAGACTAGTCAAGATGTTTGTGAGTACTAAAATGTAGTAGTGTCATGGGCAGCCCATGCACCTACAGCTGAGGACCAGAAATCCATGGGAACCAACAGGAAGGCGCCCTGGGTCCTTCAATGACATAATTCTGCCAAAACTGAGATCAAATAGGGAGGTCAGGGAGGAGGGTGCTCAGAACAGGATTACTTTTGTTTTCAAATTATGTAGTCTACTGGAAGGATTTTGAAAAAGGCTTTGGAACTTATTTAAGCAAATAATAGCAAGGTTTGGGGCATCTATAAAAGAATGCTAAGGAGATAACTGTGGCAGCAGCAGCGAAAACTCAGAAGAATAAAATAAAAGTTCTATGAACAAACCAGACACAGACATGCAATAGAAATGGAAAGGAAAAAAGGAAGGCCGAGTTCTTTAAACAGTCTGTTTAGATATTTTATTTATATAATATACATAATAGTGGCTTTTAAATATATATATGTATTAATAGATGACTAAATAGATGAAAGCGTTAAAGGTAATAGGTTAATGCCTACACAATGAGAGTACCTGAGTGTTAAATTTATTATGATGTATGTTTATTTTCTTATATAAATCTTTGTTTCCTCAATTTTCTGTGATCAATATTTCATACTTTTAAGACTTGAAACAAAGTTATTAAAATGCTCTTTAAAAATTTGCTTTTGAATAATGGAAAAATAAAAGCTTGGTGAAATTCTTTAGAGAACAGATTAATATTTGCTTTTCTGGTTCTGCTCTCTCTGCATCCCAAGACAAATCTAGGCAGCCCCAAAGTGCACAGGCTACCTCTCTGTGCTGAAGGATTGACACATGGGAGCCCCCTGACAGCTGTAGCCACATAGGCAATTTGATCCATTCTCCTTGGGAAGCCTGGGGCTAGGAGGCAATATTTAGAGCAACACTCGCTGTTGAAACCAATTTGAAATACCAAGAAAAATTGTTAGTGAGGCAGAACAACTACAACCACAACTCACCACATATGCAACCTCTGAGAGGCCAGGACAAATGTAGGCATGCTGGCAAAATTCTGTGGGAACCCTGGGCTCACTTTACTCCCTCAGGACTCAGAGAGATGGGAAGGAAGGGCCACACAAATATTGATGGATGCCAATAATTAAAGCAGAAAATTTACAGAGGAAATTTAAACAACACAATTCTCTCCTTGTCCTTGTCTAAAAAGTGAAATGGGCACCAATCACACTGCTGGTCATCTACTCAGAAGAAAAAAATCCTTTTTTCATAAGGACATTTGTACTAGATTGTTCACTGCAGCCCAATTTATTATCGCCAAAATGTGGAAACAGCCTAAATGCCCACCAACACAGGAATAGATTAACAAGCTGTGGTATATATACACTATGGAATACTATTCAGCCATTAAATATGATGGAGACTTTACATCTTTTGTATTAACCTGGATTGAGGTGGAACACATTCCTCTTAGTAAAGCACCATAAGAATGAAGAAGCAAGAATCCAATGTATTCAATTCTGAAATGAAGGCGGGAGATGATCTAATACAAGGAAGGGGCAGGGGAAGGAACAAATAGGTGGAAAGTAGGAGGGAGCAGGATGGAAGTTATGGTGTGTGGCACACCATTAGGGCACAGGACTCAATTTAAGAGAGACTTTACCTAACAAATGCAATCACTTGACCTAATTCTTGGTACCTTCAATGAATCCCAAGCAATAAAAAAAAAAAAGAAAAGTGAATTGGGTATATTAGATTTTAAGAGCCGTTCTTTATATGAAACAAGCTGTTAGTAGGCAAAGAACAACAAAAAGGTAGATTTTTGCTACCACATCACATTGACCCCTGTGTTTTCTTTTCATCCATCTCACCTTATCAGCTGGTTCTGATTCTATGACCCTAGGAATACAAATATAGGTTTTCAAAGATATACAGAATGCCTTTATTTACTGATCTATGTCCTCTGCCTTCCTCCTCTTTGGAAAGACTCAAGCCAGGAGCCTTGCATCTTGAAAGCTATAGGTCATTTACTACCTGTGCACGTGCATATACTAATTCACTCCTTTCTTCTCTCTCTTCCATATTCCCTCAAAATTGACCCACAGAGTATTTTCAAACCTTTGTTCATCTGCATTGGATGGTTCTCACTTAGGTTGACATGAACATCAATTTCAGCTTCTGTTTAAATTCTTCATCTCTATGTATCTTACATTTCATAGAGAATATGTAGTTCTTCCCGTCTATTGTGCTTTGATGATGGTCATAACAGGTGTGAAGTGGCTGTGATCACACAAGGATGTGAAATTGATGTGGGAAGTTTCTTGTTTCCTGTTCTACATGCAGCATGTTTTTCTAAATTTCTCTGGTGCTCAGGTTGGAATTTTTTTTTTTTTTAATCTTAGTGGGTTGTTTGTCCTTAGGCAGGCCTAAAAGGCTGGGAACAGAGTGGGTAACAGAATTGAGAGCTATAGCTGTAGCCTTTTGTAGTGGAGGAACACTGTCACCACCAAACCACAGAGCAACAGTTAGGGCCCCAGGAGAATGAAGACCCTGAACTCTTGTTCCCCCTTCATCTAATCTCTAAGCAGCATTCCCTATAGGTTAAAGCCAGAATCTCAAGGGATTTCACTGCATATTTGTGCTTACGTTATATGAAAGCATATGTGTATATATATGTGTGTCTATATAATTAAATTTAAATATTTCTGAAATCTTTTTTTCTTATTAATAATATATGAGAGAAATGTCTATGATCTCCAATGAAATGGAATTTAACTTAACCAGAAAATACTGATGATCAGTCTGTGACCAAAGGTTTTATTTCTGCAATATTGCAGAAAGGCTGCACTGGAATTGTAGGTTTGGGGGAGGAGGATAAGAGAGGTAAAGTGTCATTCTCAACACATCAATGGTACATTCCAATGACATGGCATCAGTGATGATGTTAATCTTGGTCAACTAGCCAAGGTGAAGTTTGTTGGGTTTCTCTACTGTGAAGCTCCTTTTCCACAACTTTCCACCCGACATGCTTTGACTCAAGTCACGAAGCACAGTTCACAGTTATAGACAGAAGTGCATTAGCTGGAGGGAGTGGTGTGCACATAAATATTTTTGAAGTGCTGTTTGGGTTATTTCTTCTTTTGCCATATACAGTGGTTTTAAACACACTTTTTAAACAATGTTTGATATTTTGTAAATTTATGTAAATTTTCCTGGGTTTTATGTGGTTGATTTGTTGTTTTTCATGGCGCGTTGCTTTTCTACATGTTTTATAAGCTTTTATTGCAAATATATTGCCAGTGGAATTTTATCTGTGACAATCATGTGCAGCATGACATGTAAGACACTGCTGAGGTTGCACGGCAGATCTTTTCAGCCCAAACTGCTTCTTGTAACTATTGCCATCCATGGTGGTCACCAGCTACCCACGACTCCCACTGAGTTCACGTAGCCACAACACAATATCATCTAGCCTCATGCTAAGGCCACTTCCCTCTTGCCTCTGGCCAAGGCTTCCCAGAGTTGAGACTATCACAGATCTGGCTCAGCTAATCCTGGCAGAGTAGGATAGTTAAATTCTCCTGGGGTGGGCTTTTGATAAATAAAACACAGGAGCCAGGAGCTCCTTGCTTCTTCTGGGAAGATTGCCAAGAGAAGTCCTATGAGATGAATAAGCAGTCACACTGCCCCCAAAACATCCTCTATTGGCAGCTTTTCTTTCTTCCCAGTTTAACTTCCTTTGTCTTTCACTCACTTAAGCAAAATAGTAGCTCCTAAGTTCTTTGCCACAGGCTTGGTTTCTGACAGAATCCAGGTAAGATGACTGCTTCTACATAGTCCTTCTCAGATGTTACCAGCCTGGGACCACCTTTTGTCTAAATTCATCAGCTCGTAGTTTCCTCATCATGCAGGCATTACAAATTTCAAATTTAAATCCTTATGAGCGGGGCATTATGTGTATAAATTCTCAAGGATTTTTTTTCTTTTCCCTTATTTAGAATTTACTGCAAAACAGACAAACTTATTTTTTATCTCTGTGGTGCCAATTTTTAAAAACATCTAGTCTCTGTCATTACTGATGATGAAATGCTTTTAGCACCACAGGTTGGCATAAAGATCTTGGCTATTAGTCCAACTTCTTTTGTAGTAACTGTATACGACCATTACAATTCTATCTCTATTACTGAGATTTCAATTATGCTCACAGCAGCTAAAACCTTAGTGCCCACTCATGTCTTATTTTGGATTCTTCTTCACTTTTGAGTCCTTGATATTTCCCTTCCATTCTCTAGAGCCCTACTATGCATTAAAATCATATTTCTTGTTTTTTATCTAATTTTTTCTAGGTGTTTTAATTGACATATTGTCTTTTATAGTCACAGAGACAGAAACTCTGAATATTTGCAGCTCTGCCAGGTTTGGTGATCTGGTTTATAAATGCACATCAACTTGGAAGCAATCATCAAGAGAAGAGTTTGCCACAAGTGAACACATGCTTTTCCTAGGAAATCATATGGGAATAGAGAACACAGGAAGATATAGACCAAAAATACTATGCACTGCATTCTAAGAATAGCTAGTGTAGAGACAATCAGCTTTACTTATGTCAGTGACATGAGGGTCATACTAGGCTTAAATTACTACTATTGTCAATAATGTTGACATTGAGTTATTAAGGAAGCACAATATTCAAAAAATATTTACCATGTTGGAGATGGGTACAGTATATAAATATATTTGAATGTACTCTGTTTGAAATAACTTTAAATGTTATGTTACTTAAAAGAGCAAATAATAAGAAAAAATAATCACCACCAATTATTGAGCTTTCATAGGTGTCAGGTACTGTGCTCTACCTTTTTAATAATTCTAGCAACATTAACCTTGATACAATAAACCTGCAAGAGAACTCTTTTTAAGCTTTGCTTCATAGTAAGTGCATTAAAGTTACCTAATTACTAAGTGGTCGAAACAGAATTACGATTCCTTTTTTTTTTTTTATTTCAGCACACTGTCACCCTTTTCCAACCAGGAAAATACCTTATTCTGTACACATGTTCTCAAAATGTCCCAGCATTATTGCATTTCTGTTCAGAGGAAACTTCCTGACAATCAGCATGCCCTTGGGATCTGTCCTTGGGCCCTTCTTTACGACCTTCCTCCCGCAGGTTCCCAGAATGGCCACACACTCCACGCTCAAGAGTCCATGATGGAGCTATTTTGGCACACTTGCCAAATTTGTAGCATTGAACCCAGCAGGGAGATGAAGAGAGGGGTTGGCTAGTGATTCAAAAGTGACAAAAACAGTAATAAATAGGAAGAACAAGTTTTCAAATATGATAATTGTGTCTGGACAGTTGACAAAGAACAAATGCTCCCTGACTCCCTGTGGAAACGATAATTTTAAAAAGTGAACTGGGGAGCTTCAGATAATTATTTAGTCCTTTTAAATATTTATGAGTTCCAGTATGCTACATACATTTTAAAGACAGTTGACAACTGCAGCATATATCATCTTGCTCCTTCTGCAAGCTAAAAATAGCTTCTCTTTTTAATGTAAAAACAATACTTTCGTTTTGGCGTCCACAAAAGAAAAGACTGTAAAATACTAATTTACAGGCATGACGGTTAAAAAAGAATGTTATAAGAAATTCTTTTTGTAAATTTGCAGAGGAGTCATCTGGGCTGTCAGTTCTGCCTGAGAGGGAGACTACAGAGGCCACTCTTGATGAGTAGCCAGGACTGATATGCACCCAAGGGGCACTGGAAGCTTAAGGAATGAGTCCAGCCATAGCCTGGAGGGGTAAACTGAGAATTGATTCAGAAATGAGAACTGTGCTTGGGATCAAAGAGGCAAAACATTGGTAGGAGCAGAAGAAAAAGAGCAGAAGGATGTCCATTCCCAGCAGGTGCGTCTGTTCCCCAGTTACTAGGAGTATTGGCTGTTAGCAACTCACAGCTACCGAACTCTCCAAAGAACTGCCCTCAGCCTTCAAGAGCTCCCTGGTAGATAGTCCATCCATGGCTTGACCCAGAACTTGATCAGTGATCAACTGACACATGAAATTCTAGCCCCTTATCCTAGGGACTAACTCTGGACTAACTATTCAAGCTCCATACCTTGCTTGGGATCAGAATGTTGACAGCACATCCTGGCTTAGCTCCTTCCCCTGCCTCACCCTCCTACCTTTACTTCTTTTCATTTTTCACCCAAGAGCACTCTCTCAGTAAATTATTTGGATGTGAATCCTCATCTTAGGCACCTTTTCTACAGATTTTGACTAATCCAGCAGGATAAGAGGGATACTTATCCTTGCAGCCAAATGGCAAACAGAATCTCTAAAACTGGAGGGGGCTCCTCTCACTATAAAAAGTACAATCCGTGCCTTTGACTTTTGCTCATCAAACATGACTGATGGGCCACTCAGAATACAGCAGCTCAGTGAACTGAGACATTGTCTATGCTTAAAATTTCCTTCTCCTCCTGAATTCTCTACTACTGCTTTAGAACTCAGTCTTACACCACTCTCTTGTGAACAACTCCCGTTTGTCTGCCTGTCCAGCCTCTTCTCCCTGGGCTTGTCCAGTTTCTCTTTCACTCAGGCTCAGAGAGATTTCCATTGATTTATGTTATTGACATATCACCTTGTATCATGAAATTAGCTCTCACTTTTATTGAGATCCCCATAAATACCCTACTATGCTTGGCTAGAGAGGATGAAGCAGGGTAATAATCTGTATCTGAGGTTCTGCTTCTAAGAATGTAGTTCTTTTCACCTTCTCATATCTCTTGTGGGCATCAGGATTCCCTAGTTGACACTTATTTCATACTGTTTGAGGGTGTTAAGAATGTCCAGAATCAATGACCTAATATCAGGTCTGTCTTTCTGGAAGTGGTGTCTGCAAAAGACTGTCTCCTAGGTAGGTGTAATGAAAGAAGGGCACCAGCATCATCATAGGAAGGCAAAGTCTCTCCCAATGAGACTGAAGAGGAGAGATGATTCTAGGCCATCCTCATGAACATCAAGCATCTTTGATGAATGCTTAGTCATATAAACAACTCACATAAAAAATTTCAGGATTTTATCTCATCATGGAGCTGGTTATAAAATTGCTAAGGTGTCAGGTGGTCTTGGTAACATCCCCTAGAGAAGCTTCCAGGCCTGAGAAGGCCTCCGCCATGAGAATAATAGCTGCAGCTGGGCTGGCTGAGCAAAGTAATGAGGGGGAGATGGCTCTGACACATCCATATCAAAGAGCTTAGACACCCCAGTAAGCAACAGCTGACATATTCCCTTGAGTACCATTGTGCCCCAGGAGAGTCTACCCCACCTGGGAGCTGCATGCCTACAAGAGCGGGTGCAGCAGTGTGTCCACACCCAAGATCAGGGGACCTGCCTGGGGGTCTGAGCCAAGACCTGGAGATCTATCTAGTCCTGAGGAGTGGAGGAAGTCCTATGAAGAGATGCTATTCAGCTGGCTCTAGGGAGTGGCCTTTGGCCCACAACTGGGCCAGTAGCCTGCAATTAAAACTCTTGCTCCCAGGGATCTAAAGAGTTTTAGGTAGATGTAAGGAGTCTGGTGTATTGACTAGAAGCATTGGAAAGGCTCCATATCACAACAGGAACATCTCAGATAGGGAGTTGGGATGAGTACATACTGAAAGACTTGTGAGAATTCTGCACGCACACGGAGAGGTTACATCAAGCTTGATGAAGTGGCCACATCCAGCCTCAGCTAGCTCATGATTCAGATACTGTCTTCCTGCAATTGAGCAAAAAACTGGTAGAAGAGAAAGTATGATAGAGAAAAAGATTCATGTGGGAAACAATAAACAAAATCTGCTCTTGTCCACATGACATCTGTGAGAACAGAGATCTTGGTGCTCTGTCCAGGCAAAACACAAGAGATTATCCCCTGAGCATGCTGTTATCTTTCTTCCAGACCCATGGCTCCTAGTCTGAGATGCTCACGGTACAGAACCAGCAGTAGAGGGATTAGCGCCTTCAGGACTGCAGGTCATTTGGAGCGCTGCAGGAGATGGTGGGGTCAGGTGCTGTGTGGGCCCCTGAACACGGGGCTGGGGGGATAGGATCGGGCCTTGCCAGGTTCAAGCTTTCTCCACAGGCCTTTGTTTAGGAGAATATTGGAATTGGAGACAGAAGATTGAGGGTGAATCTCACTTATAAAACCATACATTAGTTGTTAGATTTTAAGCAAATAACTTTACCCTGTTTACCCATCTACAGAAAAGGTGCAATAAGGCCCTTTTTTCAGGGTTACAGCGTAAAGTATAATCACTTATGGAAATAAACTTAGTATTCAGCCACCTATACAGTTAAAAATTGCTACTGTTTAATGAACATAGATTATCTTCTAAATTCTCAATTTGGCAAAGTGGAAGTAAAACAAAAATGAATATGACAAAATCTCTTTCTTTATCTAGCTCATAATCCCGTTCAAAAGAGATAGCCAAGATGTGCTGTGGATAATCAAGGCAGCAGCTGATTATGGCACATTATTATACATGATATTAAAAACCTTTCAAGGGCAATTCCAAACATGCCTTGGGCACAGAGGTCTATTTCTGTGGCATTAACATAAAGTTAGGTTGTTTACATGTTGAAAGGAAGCATATATGAATGCAGGAATAAATAAACTTTACTCTACTTGGTTGCTTATATCTTTGCTTTCTTTTCTATATTATGGGCCCACAGAGCATGGTAACTACATCTTATTCATCTATATATACCCATATCAAACTGACTTATAAAAATATTGGTCGACTGTTATTGCTGAATGAAGCTATGTATAAAGTGCTCTGTCAACATTGCAAAGCCCATTAATTTAGAATGGTTGAATAAATTAGAGAAAAGATAGGAAGGTTTGAGATAGGAAGGTGTGCACTATATAAAATCCACATTATCAAAAGTAACAGAGGTATAAAACATTGTAAGATATTTATCAAGTACAAGCAGCAAGTATTAGTTGAGCAGTCACTTTTACCAAGCTTTGTAGTTTACATTTTCATAGTGTTTAACCTTTACAGCAATTTTTGAAGGTTCAAATCATTGTTTTTCTTTAATAGATGAGGAAATTGAGTCCTAGAGATGTCAAGGGACTTACTCAAGTTTACAGAATTGGTCACTTGGACCATTGGGTCGAAACTCATGTCTATGTGAGCCCCAAATTGGCTCTCTCCCTTCTTCAGACGTGTGGCTTATTTATTGCTGGAGTAGAACTAGATTCAGGGTTTTTTGTTCCTAGCAGAAAGGTGTTTCCATTGTATCCCATGTTTTTATTTTCCATTGACACTGAGGCAAGTAATTTTGGTTTCAGAGTATAGATAAAAGTACTTGGGTCAACACTTTGGGAACCTCCTATTAGAACAAATACTTTCTCCCAAAGCAGCACAGCAGATTTTTCATGAGACTAATTAAAGTTATTTTAGTGGAACCTAATGCCAAAGCACAGATTCCTAATATATTTTTTCCTTTATGATCTAGGAACAAAGTCCTCTGATGCCTAGACACTTTCAAACTGTGGTTCTTCCTCTCAAGAGAAAAAATAAGAAAACTATATCATAAAAGTCAGCTCTCACTAAGTGTGGTGGCTCAAGCCTGTAATCCTAGCACTTTGAGAGGCTATGGTTGGTGGAATGCTTGAGCTCAGGAGTTCCAGACCAGCCTGAGCAAGTGCAAGACCTATCTCTACTAAGAATAGAAAAACTAGCTGGGTGTTGCGTCTGTAGTCCCTCCCCCCCCCACCCACTCTCACTTCTACCTAAGAGGCTGAGGCAAAAAGATTGCTTGAGCCCATATTAGGCAGTAGAACAAGCCAAATAATAGAATAAGCATTCTAGCTCCTCCTTTGGAGCTGGGGCACTGCCCCAAGGGAATTGCGCTGCTATATGTCATTTTCTGCCACAAATTGCTTCTGGAGGTAGAAAGGTTACCATTTGAAAGCAAATCACAGTTGTGGCTGATTCCACTTGCCCAGGTTACCTGACTGGTCAGTGTTATTTACCCATAACGATGAATTAATTGTGTTTTTGATGCCTCCATCCATCATGGAAAGACTTGCTCAGAAATAGAAAAGGGATATCATTATGAATAAGAACAATCTTTGAACTGACAACAGATTAGCCACATGGAAGGCTGCTGAACACTTTGACACTTGTGTGGTTGTTTTTTTCTAATGTTAATTAAGAAAAATAAACACTGCTCCATGTTGCAGCATAAAGTCCAAACAAATACAGAGAAGGAATACACATTTGCCTTACTTAAAGTTCATGCAATTGAACCAAGCCATTTGAAGAAATCATTTAGCTATCCTAAGCAACTTTATCAATTGCTGATTCTGACTTCCAAAGCCAACATTCATTTATTTTATTTATTTATTTACTTACTTACTTTGAGACAGAGTCTCAAGTCATTGCCCTGGAGAGAGTGCTGTGGCATCACAGCTCACAGCAACCTCCAATTCATGGGCTCAAGCGAGTCTCTTGCCTCCGCCTCCCAAGTAGCTGGGATTACAGGCACCTGCCAAAATGCCCGGCTATTTTTTGGTTGCAGCCGTCATTGATGTTTGGGGGGCCTAGGCTGGATTCGAACCTACCAGCTCAGGTATATGAGGCTGGCACCTTAGCCACTTGAGTCACAGGTGCCAAGCCACCAATATTTATTAAGTTTCTACTCTGGGCCCCAAATAATAAATATGAAGCAATATATAATAATACATTTTTCAGGCTTCTTACAACCTAACTAGAACACACAGGGAGCACGTTATATATTTTTTATTCATTCAACAAATATTTGTTAATCATCTAATATTCTGGGAGGTGGGGTTGGTACTGAACCCAAAATAGATAATTGCTGCTTAATTTCAAATTAAGGTGGTTTGACCTTATACAAATAAATGAGTAAACTACATAGTGGGACAGAAGTCAGTAAGTGCCATGAAGAAGAATAAAGGATTAGAAGAAGGATGTAGAGTATTAAGGATGGGACTGGGGGAATTATTTTATTTGAGAGTGGTTAGAGAAGGCTTCTCCATTCAAAGGCATTTGGGAAATGAGAAGGAGAATAGAAAGAAAGTCACATGGCTATGAGAAGACAGGCATTTCAGGCAGAGAAAACAAGTAAATAGGAAATGAGGGGAGAGTGTGGTTGATCCTAGGAGCAGGGACTAGCATTGTGGCTGTGGGGCAGTGAACAATGAGAGAGAGAGAGAGGAGAGGAGTTTCCAGAGGCAGAGAGGCCAGAACTCCTGGGTTCCTGCAGCCTCACTAGGACTCTGGGATGCATTGGGGGCTTCAACAGAGGAGCGATGTGATCTGTCTTACATTTGAAAAAGACTACTCTTGGTCCTTTTGAAGAATAAAGGGAAATAAGCAAAGCAAATAAACAGAAGAAACTATTGCAAGAATCCAAAAAAGAAGTGAAAGTGGCTAGGACCAGGGTGTTAACAAAGGGGAAGGCAGGGTTTGGGATGCATTTTTTTAGATAGAGACAATAGGATTTATTCTTGGATTTGCTATAGCATTTGAGAGAAACAGGTAAATTGAGAATGACTCAAAAGTTTGAAAGCTTAAACAAACCAAATATGAACTTGCCATTTAGAAGCCAGGGAAAACTGAGAGGGGAGGAGGTGTGGGGGTGAAATTGTGAATTTGGTTACTAACATGATAAGTTTCCAATATCCCATATTAGTTTGGGGCTCAAGAGAGAGATCTGGGCTCTAAATGGGAATTGAGAAAATGCTGATATAAAAGTGTTTTGTTCTTTTGTTCCATCACTATTACAAGAACTTGCCAAAAGGCTGAGTTAGTAGAGTTGAGAGCCAGTCATGGGTGATTACTGACACTGGCAATGTAGATTTGGAACAGAAGAACAAATTAGCAAAGAAGGCAGAAAAGAAGAGATAGACAGGGCAATATCATGGAATCCAAGCAAAGAAAAGAATTTCAACCAGGGGAGAATGACCAAGAGTTATGTGAACCACACACACCAAAATCATGGAATGTTTTATAGGAGTTCAGAGGAAAAAGTTATTCTTCCTTTGGTTGGAATGTAGTTGAGGAAGCTTCATAAAGGGGATCTAATTTAGGATGAACTTGTGATTGGGAGAGGCAGAGAGCCTATCTATGCAAGAGACATTCCACACTGCTGTGATTAAGAAGTGTCTACCAGGTGCTAGGCATTGTTCTGAGAAATTTATATACTAAATATCTAACCTTTAAAATCTATGCTATAGATACACTTGACCCTTGAACAACACAGCTTTGAGCTGCCCAGGCCCACCTCTGTATGCATTTTCTTCTGCCTCTCCCATGCCTGAGATGGTAGGAACAGCCCTCCCTTCTCTGTCTCCTCTGAGTCTACTCGAGGTGAAGACAATTCAGATGAAAATCTTTATGATAGTCTACTTTCACTTAGTAAATAATATGTACATTTTTGCTTTCTTAGAATTTTTAACATTTTTTCCCCCAACTTATTTTATGTAAGAGTATAATGCATAATACATATAGTGTTTAAAATATGTGCTGATCAATTGTTCATGTCATCAATAAGGCTTCCAGTCAACAGTAGGTTATTAGTAGTTATGTTTTTTGAAGGAGTTGCTGAAAGTTATAGGGAGATTTTCCACTATATAGAAGGACCCTAACCCCTGTATCATTATATTGTTAATTGTTCCTTGTTATTAATGAGGAAACAGACTTAGAGGGGAAAAAATACTTACTTGAGAATACACAGCTTGTAGGTATATGTCAAGTTCATTTTGGTCAGTAAAGGACTACATATACCACAGTGGTTCCAAAGATTATAACGGAGCTGAGAAATTCCTGTTGTCTAGGGATGTCTTTTTTTTTTTCTCTTTTTTTTTGACCATAGCCAGGTTTGAACCCAACACCTCCAGTATATGGGGCCAGTACCCTACTCCTTGAGACACAGGAACCTCCCCCCTAATGATGTCTTGATGATCCTGCCCCTGGGTAGACCTGGTCTGATGTGTGTATTCATGCCATAGTTATCACCAAAAAAGTAAAAACAATAAAAACATTATAAATGGAAAAAACTTATAGAAAGAATGTATAAGGAAGGAATATTTTTATATAGCTATACAAGGTGTTTGTATTTTAATCTAAGTATTATCACATTTAAGAGCCCAAGAATCAAAAAAAAAGTTTACCTGTTTATAAAATATAAAAGTTACAATAAACTAAGTGAATTTATTATTGAGGAAAGGAAAAATATTTTTAACAAATTTGGTGTAGCGTAAGTGTACAGTGTCAACCTAGACCTTCACATTCACCCACGACTCACTCACTGAGTCACCCAGGGCAACTGCTAGTCTTGCAAGTTCCAATCATGGTAAGTGCCTTATATGGATAGGTATACTGATTTTTATTTTTCATCCTGTATTTTTAATGTACCTTTTCTATAGTTAGATATCTTTAGATACACAAAAACTTACCATTGTGTCACAGTTGCCACCCCTATTCAGTAGAGTTACATGCTGTACAGATTTGTAGTCTAGAAGCAATAGACCGTACCATATAGACTAGCTGTGTAGAAGGCTACCATCTAGTTTTGTGAAAATACACTCGATGATGTCTACACAGTGACAAAATCACCGAACAACACATTTACCAGGACATATACCTAGAGTTAAGTGTCACATGACTGCATTGGGAGATATGGCTCTAGAGTACATTTTCTTTTCTTTTTGTTTTGTGGGGTGGGGGGACAGAGTTTCACTTTGCCGCCCTTGGTAGAGAGCCACGGCATCATAGCTCACAGCAATCTCAAACTCTTGGGCTCAAGAGATCTTCTTGCCTCAGCCTCCCAATTAGCCGAGACTACAGGCAACCTTCACAATGCTGGACAATTTTTTAGAGACAGGGTCTCGCTCTCGCTCAGGTTAGTCTGGAATTCCTGAGCTCAGGCAATCCACCCGCCTTGGTTTCCTAAAGTACTAGGATTACAGAAGTGAGCCACAGCACCTGACCTTAGCGTGCATTTCCTTAATGCCATCATCCTGCTATGCTTTCCATAGATAGAGACATGAAGTAAGAAAAGACTTAGAGAGAGACAAATATGTCACGAATGGACTAGTTTGATTAGAATGAAAGATAATTTTACAAGAGCAAAGGATTCAAAAGCAGGGTTAGGGTGGGCAAGTCTAGATGAGTCTTTATTTTATAGGCAGTAGGGAATCATTCGTGTTTGTAGCTAGTAAAATTTTGTTAATTTTTTCATTTTGTATAATACACATGGTAATTCTATAACCACAGATTGATAAAGTATTGAGTTTAAAACATTTCTAAAAATTTTATGTGTATGGAAACAGACTGGACGTTGAACTCAATTCTCCAAACGTGTCTCTAGGGCAATTAGCAAGACTAGAGCCTGAGTCTTCTGCCACTTCCCCCACACTTTTACCAATATACCCTGATTTTTAGGCAATAACTGGACAGTGTATAGTGACTCATGTCTGGTTTTACTTTTTATTTTATTGTGAAATATCTCTACATTAATATACATTCCAGCTTCAACTGAAGCTTTATGTCTAAACCTATAAGAACATAGGCAAGCCAAAGAAAATCACATGTAGAATGTTTAGTGGGTACAGCAGACACAGTCAGTGCCCTGCCCATACCCTTCCTCTCTGATCATGCACAATAATTTAGTTTCTAATCCTGCATTTTCATTAGAGGATTAACCTTTAGGTTTTAGAACCATGTTACTCATGCACTTAGTAGGTTACAAAGGCTGGGAAGACAATATCTTTTTTTGTTTTGTTTTTGTTTTTGTTTTTGTTTTTATTTTTTGTTTAATAATTTTATTAAATCATAATTTTGAACATTGGTGCAATCATAGGGCAGAATGTGCTTCATATACAATCAGAAACATTTTGATCGTACTGTGAGAGATAGCCCTCATAGCATTTTCTTAATCACTATATAAA
This sequence comes from Perodicticus potto, assembly GCA_963574655.1. Classification (NCBI taxonomy): domain Eukaryota; kingdom Metazoa; phylum Chordata; class Mammalia; order Primates; family Lorisidae; genus Perodicticus; species Perodicticus potto. The sequence continues at coordinate 69,043 of CAUYRH010087214.1, forward strand.
GACATTGATACTCTACATTTAATAAGTTTCACCAG
>CAUYRH010087216.1:0-25074 GCA_963574655.1 Perodicticus potto
GTCCTAATCCCATGAGGTGGACAGAATAATGTCCCCAGAGATGACCACATCCTAATCCCATGTAGTAGAGAGAATAATGTCCCCAAGATGTTCACATCCTAATCGCATGTGGTAGACAGATAATGTCCCCAGAGATGTCCACGTCCTAATCCCATGTGGGAGACAGAATAATGTCCCCAGAGATGTCCACGTCCTAATCCCATGTGGGGGACAGAATAATGTACCCAGAGATGTCCACATCCTAATCCCATGTGGTAGACAGAATAAGGTTCCAAAGATGTCCACCTCCTAATCCCATGTGGTAGACAGAACAATGTCCCCAAAGATGTCCATGTCCTAATCCCATGTGGTAGACAGAATAATGTCCACAGAGATGTGCACATTTTAATCCCATGTGGTAAGCAGAATAACGCCCCCACGATTTTCATGTCCTAATCCTCCTGTGGTAGACAGAATCAGATTACGAGATGAGGAAATTTTCTTGTCTTGTCTGGTTGGTTCTTAAAACTGACACAGGGGTCCCTATAACCTGTAGATGCTGAAAATGGCCAGAAGACAAATTCCCGCCTTGATCCCCTATCCAGGGATCTCCCTCTGAAAATACCATGTCTTAGCCCTAGAAGACGTCTCACCTTTACAGGTGAAATATGATAAACTTGTGTTGTTTAAGCTACAAGGGTCATCTTACTTCCTGCAGCAGCAATGGGAAATCAATATAGTGGCCCTTCCTTTATTGATAAGTATTGGGAGGATGGAGGTGCTTCTCTTAATGACGTGGACTTACACTGCGTGCTGGCGGCACCTGAGTTAGCTCCGAATTGTCATCTCTCCCTGCGTGGATTGCTCCTTTCTTCCGTCACCCTTTATGTTGAGTAATTTCACAGTTTTTCAAGTCATAAGCCTGGACGCTTTATCTCTGCCTTCTCAGCAGGGCCTTGGTGCCACTGGGATTTCAGTATCAATCAGGACCTGGATATTCCCAGCCTTGTAGACAGATCCCGACTGGATCCTTTGCAACTGTCCCCTTTAAAGGGTCCAAGAAGCCAGGATCTGAAAGAGGGAGAGAGATGCTATAGATATTCCCAGCAGAGGGCATTAGGGGAACACAGATCCAATTTCTGACCTGCCAGGGAGCTCTCCTGCAGAGAGGCTGGCTCTGTCCAGAATAGGAAAGTGCTTCCGAGGCCTCAGGCCAGCTTCAGCTTCCAGAGAAGTTAGCATCACATTTCTCCTTATTGAAATCCAGATAGGAATAAGGTTATTCCTACATTCCCTAGGTTAAAACCCACCAGGTCATGAATTCCCTGAAGCACTGAGATTTCATGTACAAAACCAGTAAGAAGTGAAAACCCACACAAAACCTATTTGCTTGTCCGTAGTATGAATTTGTAGACAAGTGTTACACTTCTCTAAAGGAGGCTGAGAGAGTTCTCACAAGGGTGTCTTGGAATGGAAGAGTTTGAGCCTGGAGTCTGTTGCACAGAAACTTATCTATTCAGGGCAGCACCTGTGACTCAGTGAGTAGGGCGCCAGCCCCATATACCAAGGGGGGCTGATTCAAACCCGGCCCTGGCCAAACTGCAACAAAAATAGCCGGGCGTTATGGCGGGTGCCTATAGTCTCAGCCACTAGGGAGGCTGAGGCAAGAGAATCGCCTTAGCCCTGGAGTTGGAGGTTGCTGTGAGCTGTGATGTCACAGCACTCTACAGAGGACGACAAAGTGAGACTCTGTCTCTAAAAAGAAAAAAAGAAAGAAATTTATCTATTCAAATTTCACATGTGTGGTCATATGATGATGGTAAAGGTGGAGAATTTGGCTTCTTTACAAGCAGCCCTATGAATAAATAATATTTCTGTTGCTTTTTTCTCAGGGATCACCGCCCCCTTCCTATTTCTTCAGAAGGAAAGTGACCATGGAGATCTCTTCGTGGATAATTTTACCCACGTGAAGAAATAAAGAAAACATTCTTTATTTTGCCAGCTCAGAAAAACCTCTCAGCATGCAGGAAGTACGAAGAGGAGAAAAATTTGAAGATCAAAGGAGGGAGGAGGGGAGGAAAAAAAAAGAAAGAAAAAAGAAGAAAAAAACAAAACTCAGCGCCAACATGTGAAGAGCGAGTAGGAAAGTAATAAAATCTAAGTTATAAAGCAGGACAACGTTTATCAAGGCATGCAATGAAACCCAAGAAGAAAATGTTATTAAGCAAAAATGAAAATGAAAAATCATACCAGATGCTGTCACCCTTACACGTTGAAGAAATAAACGCAAGATCAGACCCAGAAAGGGGGAAAAAATAGCCAAGACGCTTACAAAAGAGACAGAGGAGGGGAAATGTTTATTTTTATTACCTAATATCCAATTTAAGTATTAACAGCCACAGTGGCCGTCAAACCGTACAGCGGAAACCTCTTTAAAGGCTAAAGTATCTTTGAACGGTGTTGAGCAAATCAAAACAGCCACTTTTGCCCACGTTCTGCTATGCAGCTTCCTTCATCTGTTGACCATTCTTGGTGAATGTTCGACGAATATTTTATTAGTGTTGTTTCGAAAGCCGTGGAAACAACCTCACTTTTCTTCGCCTCTCATGCGAGAATTGCATAACCGCGTTTCTGTTGCAAAGAAGAACAAGTTTTGTACGTCCTCTATCTCTACCTACTGCAGAAAAACTTTATTTTAAGTTAACCTGATAGCTATTTAGGTTAGTGAAAGACAAACTGTTCCATGTCCTTTTAATTATAGCTGTGCCACCGTCACTTCTGACTACATCAAGTGGTGTCAGCACTTTGACTGCAAAGCCCTATTTTTAGGGGGCTTGTAACTCAGCTGTTAAAATTCGCTTTAGGCTGAAACTTGGCATAACAAAAAAAATCTCAGCCTGGAAGCAAAAGACAAAATTAAAAAGGTATATATCAAGGCACTGTAGGAAAATAAAGTTGGTCACCTAATCACAGTGAATTTTAATGGCCCTTCAAACCAGAGGAAATTCCGAGTCTGGGGATGGACTGTGTTTTCCAGGGGTGGGGGATTTTGCAAAACTAAAGAGGGAGCTATTGTGTCAGGGTCTCTGTCCTATGTCATCAGTGGGAGCCCTGGGGTCACTCTGGGACCTGTGTCCATCATGTCTACTTGGCCTGGGTCAGTCCTGAGGTCACTCTGAGGACCTGTGTCCATCATGTCCACTTGGCCTGGGTCAGTCCTGAGGTCACTCTGAGGACCTGTGTCCATCAGGCCACTTGGCTTGGGTCAGTCTGAGGTCACTCTGGGGTCCTGTGTCCATCATGTCCACTTGGCCTGGGTCAGTCTGAGGTCACTCTGAGGACCTGTGCCCATCATGTCCACTTGGCCTGGGTCAGTCCTGAGGTCAGTCAGGGACCTGTGCCCATCATGTCCACTTGGCTTGGGTCAGTCCTGAGGTCACTCTGAGGTCCTGTGCCCATTGGGTCCATCTGGCGTGGTTCAGTCTTGGGGCCACTCTGGGACTCTGCGGCCAGTTGGTTGAATCAGTGCTGAGGCCACCCTGGGAAGCTACATCCACTCTCTCCTCCTGGCTGGATTCAGGGCCCAGTGGTCAGCCCAGTGGACTATGAGCACTCTGTCCACTTGGAGAAGGGAAATTCGGTGGCGGGGGCACTACCCAGAGAGCAGGGGCTCTTCCGCTTCTGACATTCTACACCTAGGAGTAAAGCCACCTGGAAATCAGTTGATTCTGAAGCCAAGGGAAAGAGATAGAAAAACACCAGCCCTTCGTTCTCTGTCTCTGCACCAGGGTCCACTTGGTCTGCGTGCTGCCATCTTTCACCTCTTGCCTCCTCATGAGGACTCCGTAACTCTCGACCCAGTTGCACTTTGCACCCTCCCTGTCCGGTGGATGGTGCCGCAGAAGACGGTTCACCGCCCTCTCTCAAAGTCTTCCCCTCCGTAACAATGCGTCCGCCCACCTGTTCACCCAGATGCTCTTTAAGCAAACTCAGACACGGGCCAAGCTTTGGCAGACCCTACAGCCTCCTGGAGAAGACAGAAATCACATTTTGTATTTCTAAACACAAAACAGCGATGTTTAGAAACTTCATACCCTCTAATGAAACAGTCTATATGATTGGAGGACAAAAATCTGTACGCGCCGATCTTTCAAAAACGCAATGAAGCCATGTTTATGAATGTGGTGAAGCAGCCAGCATCAAAACGTGTAAACAGAAATGTACCCCAAGGTAAATAAACGTGCGTGGACTCAGGAGAGGACTCAAACATGCTCTCACGTTGTTCTCTATTTTTTTCACTGTGTACCAAGTTGGAGAGAGTAGATTTGAATCCTTACAACACAAACCTATTTTCGAGGCTTGCCTTAAAACCTCAAGGCTGATGGTAATCCTTTCCTATTTACTGAAACCCCACTCCCCTCCTTTTTTTATTTTCCTCATCTGCAGAGTGAGTTAGGACTAGCTCATGTCCAAGCAAAGCAAACTTAAAGACAAGTACTCAGCCCCTCCGCTTTCAGCCGCAAGTTCACACTGGACTTTACAAGAGCCCTCACTCCAAATCTCCCAGCTCACCATCCCTCTTTCCTATTCAGAGTCTTGAATAGGTTGGCGGTGGGTTATAGTTCAGTGTTGTTGCTGCAGTTCCTAAGATGATGTAGTCGGATCTCTGACAGGTGCAGTGTCTCTATGGCAACCAGGGCCCAACAAAGGCAGTTCGTGTCAACATGGATGCTTGGGTGGGTAAAAAAATTCAGGGTGAAATCCTCAGGAGTTCAACGCTAACATTGAGAGAGTCAAGTCACATTGCTCTGTTTGGAGGACTGGAATAGTGTCCTCGGGCCGCCACAAGAAAATGCCAGAACCAAGTGCTTTACAACAACAAGAATCCACCCTATCTCTCCCAGCCTGGGAGCCCAGGGTTCTGAGGTGCAGGTGTCTCAGGGCCGCTCCCTCCACAGGGCTCCAGAGGAGGCTCCTTCCTGCCTCTCTCAGCTCCTGGGGACTCCAGGCGTCCCTGGGCTTGTGGCCACATCACTCCAGTCTCTGTCTCTGTCTCCACGTGGCTTCTTCTCTGTGTCTGTGTCTCCTCTGCTGTCTCTTAGGAGGACACCCGTCACTGGGTTTAGGGCCCTCCCTAATCCAGGATGGTCTCATGTTGAGATGCCTCAGCAATTACACCTGCAGAGACCCTGTTGCCAAATTATGTTCTGTTCATATGCTCTGGGTGACAGGATATAAATATATATTTTGGGGTCACCATTCAACCCATTACAATTGCATCCAGCTGCTTCCTGCCTCTCCCAGCTCCTGGGGCTCCAGGTATCCCTGGGCTTGTGGCCACATCACTCCAGCCTCTGCCTCCATCTCCACTGTGGCTTCTCCTCTGTGTTTCCTCTGCTGTCTCTTAGGAGGACACCTGCCATTGGATCAGAAGCCATCTTCATGTACTGTGACCTCATCTTACCAAATTACATCTGCAAAAATCTTATTTCTAGAGGTCACGGGGCTGAAGACTTTGACATATCATTTGGGGAAACACAATTATACCTAACAGAAAAAGGGCTCATAGCATCTTGAGACTTGCCTTGTCATGAACCTGTCATGAGAGTGAAGGGCAGCAGGTGGAACACAGGACACATGTCTCCAAGGCGTAAGGACGGGCTGGGGACAGTCACAGGGCATGTGGGTCCAAGCTCCAAATCCTCAATGAGGACACCCGAGCTAGATTTTACCCAACGTTTGTAAAAGTCCCAATTGATGGTCAGATCATCTGACCATCAGGTGGGGCTAACAAGTGGGGCTAACCGGGGGCTGGCAGGTGGGGCTAACCTCACTTTTTAGACTGGTTGCTTCTGGGGATATGAATACCTAATTTTGCAAAATCTGTAGGACTCCAGTCACCATTCAATCGCTATCAGCTTCATTTCATTCAGTACACCCAATTTCACCCTGTGTGCCCTATTGAAGTTCACTGTTGCCCTACAGATTTGAAGAACGCTGTCCTTCCCAACTGTCCAGCATAACAGATGCACACAGCCCCTACATTTAGCAAAAATTCCTCACTCAATACATGCAGTAATAAACATAAGCAGATGCATGTATTTTAAAATGCTACTGCATTTTTACTAAATTTGGGGGTTGTCTCATTCTATTGCCTGTGGATATGAAGCACAGTGAGTTAAGCAATGTCTCAAACATCTTTTCAATGGCACATATATCTCACACGGTTCAAATGGTTTTTGGATTACATTTTGATTTCTGAAGGATCGTTCAAAGGAATCTTTCCGGGGTGCGTGTTTCACAGCGTTTCAAACAGAGAATTAAAATCAAACTGGTATTTGTAAGCTTGCAGGGTTTCATCCAAGGCCGTGCAGACAGCCAGGAAGGACGTTCTGAAGCCAAAGCTTGCAAGTTCCGTCTTGATGGGAGTGGTTGTATCAGCAGCCCCCTTGCACTGCAGGGGAGGAAGAGAGAGTTCCTTGAAATAGCTGGTCAACTTCCAAATACCCCCCATGTAGATCCTTTTCTTTTTCTTCCCATTCTGATTCAAACTAGATAACAAAGCCTGCTGATTCCCTCTTTGCAAACTGGGCGGCTTACTTTTTTCCCTTCTCCTTGGGCTGTTGGGCCCCCCATAAGATGCACTAGGCAATGGTCACAAAGCTTCAGGGTCAAGAGCAGAATCCAGTCCAATGTTCATGAACCTGAGCTGGGGTTTTTGCAGAGAACAGGTGCACCCCCCCATCTCAACACCCCACATGTTGCACCAATTCTGCTTTTCAAATCCGAATCCAACTCACTCCCCCCCTCCTGCTGAATGAGCTAGGAATGGAGCCTATTTGCTATAGCGAGACTTTTTTTTTTTTTTAGGAAAAAAATTTTATTTTTTCCCCCCTTTCCTTCATCCTCTCCTTCAATCCCACTCTCTGCTTGTTGGGCTTCAAATTGAAATATCCTGAACAGATGTAAAAACACATGTGAGCCTCCGCGTGCAAGCTGTGTGAGCTTTTGTTTCATCTGCTGATGATGTGAGCCTAAAGCAGATCTTTTTAAAATTTCATCACTATTCAAAAGGATAATTAATACGTACCCCCAGGCTTTGATTATGCTGTGCACACTGTCTACCGCTGCTACTGAGATAATGAGGCTCATCACGAGGGCTGCATATGCCTTGCAAATGCCCAGCCTCCATGAGAAATTGAGGATGCCGGGAAGGTACCATGTAGGTGGCTTAATCTAATTTTAATTTGTAACACAATACAATAGATAAGATCATTTGTTTGTAACCAGCACAGGCATTTTGTTTACACGAAACCCCAGTCACCGTTAGGCAGATGGTCTTTTCAAAGGCTTAATTGAAGTTTTCTAATCTAACCTCTTTCCTCTACTCTCTATTATGAAGGGGAAAATAACACACAGGCGCACACATACTCGCCTGCACGCACACACAGACCCAAACGGACATCATTTCCCTGGGCCCACGGGGGGCTCTCCAGCTCTCCTGGGGTCCCCTCTGTGTCACTGTCACCCCGCCGTCCCCTCCTGGGCCAGGTCAGTCTGCCAGAGACCCCACCGCCAGCCGCCCTCACCTAGCCGTTCGGCAGGACACCCTGGCAGCCGTCCAGCCGGGGGCAGGGGAGACAGCCCTTCGAAGATCTTTCAATATGCATTTTCTCTGAGTATACCTGCAGTCAGTGGGACAGGAGGAAATAGAGGGGATTTTTTTTTCCATTTTCTCAATAGAGTACTCAGAACGCACGTATCAGCCACAGGGTGTGGGGTGTCCATAGCGCTCATGGCTCTTCTTGGAAAAGAAAACTTTGCCTCCAAAGACAAAGAAGACCCTGCTGGGGGCTCAAGGGCAGGCTGGCCACCCTCCGTTCCCTTGCCTGTGAATGATCCAGGCAGCGACGGCTGCTCCCACGAAGCCCAGGCGTCCCGGACCTCCTCAGCCCGTACCTGCACCCAGAGGACACCAGCTGTGTCTGGAATAACCCAGCCCCCGCTACACCATCCTGTCAAGCTTTGACCCAACACCCACAGCCTTGGGTTTCCTCTTTTGTAGCTGGGTCTAGCATCACCTGTCTCATGGGGGGAAAATGAGGAAAGACTCTTAGCCCTGGTAGTGTTCCTCCAGCCTCTTAGCCCCTCCAGGCACACACCTGGTGTTCAACCAGCTCCTTAGCCCCTCTAGGCACACAAATGGTGTTCACCCAGCCTCACCAGGTACACACATGGTGTTCAACCAGCCTCCTATCCCCACCAGGCACACACCTGGTGTTCAACCAGCCTCTTATCCCCGCCAGGCACACACCTGGTGTTCACCCAGTCTCTCAGCCCTACCAGGTACACACCTGGTGTTCACCCAGCCTCTCAGCCCCACCAGGCACACACCTGGCATTCAACCAGCCTCTTATCTCCACCAGACACACAAATGGTGTTCACCCAGCCTCTCAGCCTCACCAGGGACACAACTGGTGTTCAACCAGCCTCTCAGCCCCACCAGGCACACACCTAGTGTTCACCCAGCCTCTCAGCCTCACCAGGTACACAACTGGTGTTCAACCAGCTCCTTAGCTCCACCAGACACACAACTGGTGTTCAACAAGACTCTCAACCCCACCAGGCACATGGCTGGTATTTAATCAATGGTCCCCGTACAAGGACTATGAAGGTTGTGGGTCTAAGGGTGAATAGGAAAGAAAACCCTTGCTTCTCTCAACCAAAGGGAAATTTCTTCTCTAATTGGCTCTATCATTTTTCCCTCAAACTGGTGCTGGGTTACCCCTGTTCAAAATGCATTCAAATAACCTAACCCATGGTGCAGTAGTTACTTTAAAAGCTGACGGGCACCTGCAAATATTCCAGTTAAAGTGACACCTTAATTAGCGGGGAGAATGCAGAACACAGAAGGAGAACTTGGTGCTTCTGCTAATTTTAAATGTTTAGGCGAGCAACAGTGTCTTTGGGGTGTAAAACAAAGCACTTTGATGAAGTCTATTTGCAAAATCTGGACTCAGACAAAATCTCATTGGAACCCCAGTTTGTAACTTACATATAAACAAGGAATAAGCCCCTTGAAAGTTTGCATCGGCATGGATGGAATAAAATAACATGTCTTCTGCAGCCTCCTTAGGCACAGGGTTTGCAAACAGCTGGGCCAGTGGAGGCTAATTTTTTTTTTCATTCCAGCATTCTGAGACTCCCCTGTTCAACAGCTTAACCACTTATGCAAATAGACACCAACAGGCCGCCTTCACACATTGTTTTGAAAGCTTGTGTTGATTCATTTATTCAACAGATTCAACCCTATTTATTCAACAAATTTGTAGAAGCAAAAGTTACTGATGCCTTAATTTGGACAAACCCAACGGCTTGCTCTTTTCCCCGTGTTTATTTAGCGAGCGGGAGGCGGTTTTGCGCTGCGGCCTGCAGTCAGATAAGGATGTCTCTAAAACCAGCTCACTTGGAAGGCTGAGGGTCAGCACCTCCACCCCCAAATCCCCCAGCTGCAATGAAGTGGACAGGACAATGACTTTGTCCTAAGTTTCCTTTTCCTGGAAATACGTCTTAAGCAAACAGCTTCTGGACGGTCACTCAACTTTAAAAAAATTATGGTTCTACAAATATCAGAGCATCACAGCTTAGGGAATTATCCCTGGGAATGAGGGGTGTTAGCACAGATGAAAGCAGCCCCCAGCCCCTTCCTCGGTGGCCCCTGAGTGGGAAGGGGGTGAAGCCCCCTCCACCATGAGCACCTGCTTCAAATACCATCTCCATTTCCATCCTGGGTCAATTTAGGAGCTCTGGTGACAGTTCTGTTACTGGGTGGCATTGCACCCCCCTCCAAATTTACCTATTGGAACCCTAAGTCCAAATATCTCATTTGGAAAGAGGGTCATGGCAGACATAATTTGGTAAGGTGAGGCTGTTACTAAAGTAGAGGGACCTCACCTGAAAGGGGAAATGAGGCACACACACATCTCTCTCTCGCTCTCAGAATATCACGTGATGATGGGAGCGTTGCTGCCACAGCCAAGGACATGCCAGAAACCCAGCAGATTGAGGTTCAGACCTGATTCTTCCCCGGAGACTCCAGAGCAGGGGTCCTCAAACTACGGCCCGCAGGCCACATGAGTTGGTGTGAATCATGTTTGTTCCCGTTTTGTTTTTTACTTCAAAATAAGATACGTGCAGTGTGCATGGGAATTTGTTCATAGTTTTTGTTTTTTTTTTAAACTATAGTCCGGCCCTCCAACGGTCTGAGGGACAGTGAATTGGCCCCCTGTTTAAAAAGTTTGAGGATGCCTGCTCTAGAGGAACCATAGGCTTGTCAGCACCTTGCCCCCAGATTCCCAGCCCCTAGAAGCACGAAGGAACAAGTTTCTCTTATTAAATCCACTCACTTTGCAGTGATTTTTTTTCTTTTTTTTTGAGACAGGTCTCACTATGTCACCCTGGGTAGAGTGCTGTGACGTCACAGCTCACAGCAACCTCAAATTCTTGGGCTCAAGCCATCCTTTCCTTCCTTCCTTCCTTCCTTCCTTCCTTCCTTCCTTCCTTCCTTCCTCTCTCCCTCCCTCCCTCCCTCCCTCCCTCCCTCTCTCCTTCCCTCCCTCTCTCTCTCTCTCTTCACTCTATCACCCTGGGTAGAGTACTGTGCTGTCATAGCTCACAGCAACTTCAAACTCTTGGGCTCAAGTGATCCTCCTGCCTCAACCTCGCAAGTAGCTGGCACTGTAGGTACCCGCCACAATGCTCAATTGATTTTTCTATTTTTGGTATAGATGGAGTCTCGTTGTCACTCAGGCTGGTCTCAAACTCCTGCGCTCAAGGGATCCAACCTTCTCAGTCCCCCAGAGTGCTGGGATTACAGGCTTAAGCCACCGTGCCCAGCTTGGTTGGCAGTTTTTAAAGCCTCCAGTCTGGACATACCATATTCTCAGATCATCCAAATGTCTGTGGAAGCATTTCTTTTTACTATAGTTTTCAGGAAAAGAATTCTCAGTCAAATTATTTGTTGTCCAATGTCCTTTTGAAGTCTATGTGCATCTGTATACCTACTTACAACTGTATCTTTCTGCATACCTGCACCTGTTTCCCTCTGTCTCTCTACCGAGCTATGCCTGCATTCATGAATAAATATTTGCAAGCCGCTAGCTCCATCTATTTATTAGAGAGGACACACTGAAAGCTCTACGTAGTAAGGTGGGGTGTAGTGAGAGGTCAGTTGGCAGAGCCAAACAACGGAAGGAAAGAAACATTTTTTCATACCACCTACTTCATTTAATGTCCTCCAGGTTAATTAATGTTGTCACTGATTATGGGATTCCCTCACTTTGAAACGCCGCATAGCATCCCATTCTGTTTATAAACCAAGTCTTTTTTTGCCACTGGTCTGTGAATAGACACGCAGGTTGATCCCACCTCTTGGCTGGTGACAATTTAACACACCTACCAGGTGAAGAGGCTGAGCTGGACACCCTCCTCGATGCTTTTTACAAGCCACATATAAGCAGCACACTCCAACCAACCTAAAAATCCATGAATTGAAAGACGAGACATGCTGTTATTATACGCACTCCCCACCCCCACAAACTGAATACGAAACTGACTATTGATTAAAGCACGACCTAGCTTCCACGGTCAGTGAAGGCAAGAAATAGTGTTACACTTTCAGAGATGTTAAAATGTGAAACAAATGGGCACCTTGGAGACAGTGACAGAGGCAGAAATCGGAATATGGTTGGGTCTCCGCACGATGCATGGCAGTTTTCTTCTATATATGCCATCGTGACGTAACCTCCTGTAGGAAAAACAGTTCCTATTTCAACAACTTGCCCATTTCTCAGACTTTCTACGAAGCCTGCACCTGTATGCTGCATGGCCACAACTTCATCGATAAAAGCACAAGGGGAGTGGAAGTTAATGCTGAAGCTGATGTGCAGATGCATCTTGTAATTTAGGGAAAAATTGGCAATAATGAAAAGAATACACTTAATTTCAGCCAAACCTAAGGACTGGAGGTTTTATCTCCCCCATTTATAGGAGTTTCCATTATACAAAATCACAAAGAAAGTTAATAGACATAATCCATGTATATACTTTGTGGTAAAAAAAAAAAAAAAAGTAATTTAGTTTTCATAAGGTGAAGTGCGCTAGTGTTATTTTTTATGCTGTATTTGCTGGGGTCCATGCAATAAGCTAAATTGGAGGACATATTTAATTAGATGTGGATGCTAATCCTGATCTGGGTCAAATAAGACCCATTTTTGCTCATTCCCTAAAAACTCTTACCTCGCATGTTTTTGTGTATGGGTCACAGGTAAGAACTGGACCAGATGAGAACAGCATAAGCTGTTCAGGACATGTGATAGCAGAAGGCAGCGTTGGTCTCTGAGGACAAGAGACCAGGGCCTGCTCAATCCTACCAGGTGAGCTCCACAGACCATGGGCCTTCTCCAACCCCACCAGGTGAGCTCCACAGACCATGGGCCTTCTCCAACCCCACCAGGTGAGCTCCACAGACCACGGACCTGCTCAATTTTTTTTTTCTTGTAGAGACAGAGTCTCACTTTTTTTTTTTTGAGACAGAGCCTCAAGCTGTCCCTCTGGATAGAGTGCTGTGGCATCACAGCTCACAGCAACCTCCAATTCCTGGGCTCAAGTGAGTCTCCTGCCTCAGCCTCCCAAGTAGCTGGGACTACAGGCACCTGCCACAACGCCCAGCCATTTTTTGGTTGCAGCCATCATTGTTGTTTGGCGGGCCGGGGCTGGATTCGAACCCGCCAGCTCAGGTGTACGTGGCTGGCGCCTTAGCCCGTTGAGCCACAGGCACTGAGCCCAGAGTCTCACTTTTATAACCCTTGGTAGAGTGCTGTGAAGTCACAGCTCACAGCAACCTCCAACTCCTGGGCTTAAGCGATTCTCTTGCCTCAGCCTCCCAAGTAGCTGGGACTACAGGTGCCTGCCACAACACCCGGCTATTTCTTTCTTTTGCAGTTTGGCTGGGACCAGGTTTGAACCCGCCACCCTCGGTATAGGGGGCCGGCGCCCTATTCACTGACCCACAGGCTCCGCCCGGGCCTGCTCAATTTTCATTAGGTGAGTTCCATAGACCATGGCTTGTTCCAACTTTACCAGGTAAGCACCACAGACCATGGGCCTGCGCCATCCTCACCTGGTGAGCTCCATAGACCATCAGCTGATCAATCTTTACCAGATGAGCTCTATAGACCATGAGCCTGCCCCATCCCCACTAGGTGAGCTCCAGAGACAATGGGCCTACCCTGTCCCCACTAGGGCAGCACCACACACCATAGGCCTGGTCCATCTTCACCAGGTGAACTCCATAGACCATGGCCTGATCCACCCCCAACAGGTGCTCAGATTTTCACCAAGGTCCAGCCACAGTCTTAGCTTATTCCTCCCACCATTTGGGGTCTTCCCCAACCCCAGTGCTCTGGGGCCCTCTGATCTTGGCTATTCACCCAGATATGAGCACGACCCTTCTCCATTCCCCAACATCAACCTGTTTGGATCTATGCCTATAACTCCAACCTTCATCTCTGGTGGGGAAGCTTCTCCTCTCCAGCGAATTCCTTGGGATGTCTGAGCGCAGCTGACACCACGTCACACAGAGTCTCCCTGGGAGCAGCCGTCCCCTGAGCCTTCTCTTTCGTTATCCGTCTCTTCACAGTCAGGATGCTTGCTTGTTGGAGAATGTTTAGAAAGCTTAAATAAGGTGACAATAATGTAAATGTCAGTATTTTGACTGACCAGAGATTAGTCAGGGATTTTCTCCTCTTGTCTCTCTTCTTTCTATGCCTAGTGTGGCTGTATACACAATGTTGACAGTTGGACGGTATCCTCCCAAAGATATGGAAAAACTGTAAAATAATCTGGAAATAGCATCTTCACAGATGGAATCAATTAAAGACTTGGAGATGAGACCGTCCTGGAGTAGGAGGGTCCTAAATGCAATCACAGGGGTCTTATACGAGATAGCAGAGGAGGCACAGACCCAGAGGAGAAGCCAAGTGGGGACAGAGACAGAAGTGATGTGGACACAAGTCCAGGGACCCCTGGAGCCCCCAAGAGCTGTGAGAGGCAGAAAGGAGCCCTCACATACTTTGATTTTAGCCTTCTGACCTCTAGAACTGACAGAAGTTAAATTCATGTTTTCTGAAACCATAAAAATTCTACCTAATGGCAAGGAACGCTTGAGAGAGCCAGTTGAGGGCTATGGTGGTTCTCCCAGGACCCAGGGCTTCTGCACTTGAAGCTTCTATTTTTAGTGTCACTTCAGAGTCCAGGATGGCTGCATGGGCTCCAGCCATCACGGCCACCTTTCACACAGCAAGAAGCAGACAGGGATGAAGATTGGAAGCTCCCTCATTTAATGACACTTCCAAGACGTCAAACACACTTTGTCATACTCATTGACTCCTCTGAACTTGGCCATGGTCAGCTACAGGGAGGCTCAGAATCAAAACCTTCATTCCAGGAAACCATGTGCCTGGTTATGTGTTCAGGACATGGAAACAAGAAAAAGGGGAGAACTGGTGTTGGAAGATGAGGAGGAATTGATGATGTTGCGGTCCTCGGATTGTAGTTGCTGAGTTTCAGGCTCCCATGGGCTCCCGTGGGGTATGTAGCCCACATCTGAGTGATGCCAGGAGGATCAAGCTGTCTGTGGCCAGGAAGGAAATGCAGGATATGCTTGGATTAGGCTTTTCAAGGTGTGCAGCAGGTGGTACAGAGCCTCCTATCATGGAATTGGAATGTCTCTTCTTCCTGTCTGGCCTTGCTGTAGACATGGCACACAGACAAAGGAGGAGGGAACACAAAAGACCCACAGAGAAGATGACACTTGGATGCATCAGCTCTGATTGTTTCAGGGCAGGGCCATTGAAAAAGCTCTGGGGATCTTGGCAGTTCTCTTCAGTTCAAACCTTTTCAGAGTTTTCAGCCTTTACAAAGAACCTCCCAGTAGGCTTGCAGGCTCCTTATGCAGATAGCAAAAGTCACGGCAGGGTGTTAGATTCACACACCCCTATTTTGCCCCTCATAAAACTCATGAAAGCATCATATGCCTCAGACCTGCCCCTAAATAACTGGAATGGCAGGTTGTCACAAACGCTGTATGGTTGTTGTGGTCTGTTCAGCTGACTGAGTGGCTGAAACAATAAATGTTTTATTGCTCACAGGTCTGAAGGCCAGAAGTTCCAGATCCTAGCGTGGGAGGGGCTGTGTCTGGTGAGGACTCACGGCCTGTTTCCTCACCTAGCGTGACACCTTCTCGCTGTGTCTTCACATGGAGGGGAGAGAGAGTGAGCTCTGATGAGTCTTTCTTTTTTTATGAGGACACTAACTCTATAACCAGGGACCACTGTCATGACCTTTTATGTCACCTTAACCACCTCCTAAAGACCCGACCCCCTGATACCATCACCTAGGAGATTAGGGGTGGAATATATCACGTTTGTGTGTGGGGGGGGGAATACAGCTTTTCATACATATCATGTCAATGGCTGTACCTGCCTGCTCTCTGGAGGACCCTCACAGGTGGGTCTCCTGATCCCTGACAGGTACGTCTCCTCATCCCTGACAAGTGGGTCTCCTGATCCCTCATAAGTGGGTCTCCTGATCCCTCACAGGTGGGTCTCCTGATCCCCTGACAGGTGGGTCTCCTGATCCCCTCACAGGTGCGTCTCCTGATCCCTGACAGGTGGGTCTCCTGATCCCCTCACAGGTGCGTCTCCTGATCCCTGACAGGTGCGTCTCCTGATCCCCTCACAGGTGTGTCTCCTGATCCCTGACAGGTGCGTCTCCTGATCCCTCACAGGTGGGTCTCCTGATCCCTCACAGGTGCGTCTCCTGATCCCCTGACAGGTGCATCTCCTGATCCCTGACAGGTGGATCTTCTGATCCCTCACAGGTGGATCTCCTGATCCCTCACAGGTGGGTCTCCTGATCCCCTGACAGGTGCGTCTCCTGATCCCTCACAGGTGGGTCTCCTGATATCCTGACAGGTGCATCTCCTGATCCCCTCACAGGTGGGTCTTCTGATCCCTGACAGGTGGGTCTCCTAATCCCTGACAAGTGGGTCTCCTGAACCCTCACAGGTGCGTCTCCTGATCCCTGACAGGTGGCTCTCCTGATCCCTCACAGGTGGGTCTCCTGATCCCTCACAGGTGGCTCTCCTGATCCCCTGACAGGTGCATCTCCTGATCCCTCACAGGTGCATCTCCTGATCCCTGACAGGTGCGTCTCCTGATCCCTGACAGGTGGATCTCCTGATCCCTCACAGGTGGATCTCCTGATCCCTGACAAGTGGGTCTCCTGATCCCTGACAGGTGCATCTCCTGATCCCTGACAGGTGCGTCTCCTGATCCCTGACAGGTGGATCTCCTGATCCCTCACAGGTGGGTCTCCTTATCCCCTGACAGGTGCGTCTCCTGATCCCTCACAGGTGGGTCTCCTGATCCCCTGACAGGTGCATCTCCTGATCCCCAGCTCACACGCTGGCTCCGCATCAGCCTCTGGAGACGTGGCACAGGGTGAACCTACCATGAGTGGACTTGTCTTTACGAGGCCACAGCCTCATTTGCGGACACCTTTCAACTCAGGCCAATTCCGGGAACTGGACACTGAGTCCGAGGATTGTTGTGGTCATTGGGAATTGGAGCCCACCAGAGGCGGATTTTAATAGTGGGGACTTCTGTGTCCTTCAGTTACCGTCTTACGTCCTCTCACAAGGGCAAGGGACACATCAAACCTGCCCCCAAGTTTCTTCACGGGGAAGGTTAGTTCGTGTGTCCTTGACGGGGTCTCGCAGACGGAGGGGTCTCCAGAGTTCACACACACAGTCTCTGTTTCTGCTTCTCTCTGCCTTTCTCTCTCCCTCCATCTCTCTCTGTATCTCTCTGAATCTCTTTCCGTCTCTCTGTCTTTTGCTCTCACTTGCCCACCTGTTCTTTTCTCTCTCCCTCCATCTCTCTCTCTCCTGTCTCTCCCTGTATCTCTTTCTGTCCCTCTGTCTTTTTCTCCCTTCTGTCTCTCTCTTTCTCTCTTTCTCTGGATCTCTCTCCTCTCTCTGTCATTCTTTTCTCGCCTTCCATTTTTCTCTTTCTTTCCCGCTCTGTCTCTCTCAATCTTTCTTTGTCCCCCTCTCTCTTTCTCCTTTCCTCTCTCTCTCCTCTCTCTGCCTCTCCTCTTTCCCCTCTCTCTCATTCCGCTTCTTCTCCTTCCTTGTCTATATTCAACCAGAAACCCTCTGCTTGTGTGAAGGAAAACAAATGCATTTCTTTGGTGGACGGAAGTCTGCGGCCCCCACGTCGACATACGCAGTCTGCATACCCCACATAACCACTCACGCCCACACCGTGCTTTTTATCCTTTGATAGCTCCACAAAGTGGCATCTTAAATCAGAGGTCAGATAAACACACTCGCCTATCATCTCAGGATGAAGACTTTCTGGGAAAAATTCTACGGGGTGTGTGAAGCTATGACATCGCAGCCAGTTAGCATTTTCAGGGACTAAAGACCCAAATTGTGTGGAACCGACGCCTGCAAACTTTGGGTTAGTTGAAAGCTTGTCTGTATTTTTACAGATAAGTAGATTGAATGTTTATTCCAAAGGCTGGTTTCTTGTTTCGTATAAGAATATCCTCTTAGGGGAAAAAAAATACCTATTTGAAGATTTGGGCATTTTAAGATTCTGTACAGGTCAGAAAAGCAAATGAGTGTTGTCTGGCATTTTACCCACCGGTGGACAGACCTGGCCTTGTGTGTTGTGTTAAGAAGCAACTGAAAAGGAATCCTTGCTTTGGTTCACCCTCGCAGTTTCATTATCATTATTGCTATTTTATTATTATTATTATTATTATTATTTAGAAATGAGGGCTTGCCAGGGCCCCCAGGTTGGTCTTGAACTCCTGACTTCAAGTGATCCTCCTGCCTCGCCCTCCCAAAGTGCGGGGATTTTTAGGCCTGAGCCATTGCACCCGGCAATATTTAACTTATTCTTTCTGGGATAATGACTTCACGAACAAGAGACCTACATTCTACCTAAGCTTTTTTGAGTGCCTCTAAAAACAAATTTGGGATGAAAACTGCAGCAGCCAAATGATTCCTTAAATATGCAAAGGTTGGTAGTAACTACTATGTTTAAGCCAATTGGCTCATGAAATCAAATTGGGGCCTGCAGCCCAAACCTGGCCCAACATCTGTTTTTATAAATAAAGTTTTATTGGAATATGTGTATGTTCGCTGGCTCCTGCTCTACAATGGTACAATTTTATAGTCGGTGAGGAGAACAAATTGCCTTGAAACCCCAAATTATTTAGTATGTGACCCTTCTCAGAACAAAAAAAAAATCTTTACCCACTGCTGAATTAAGCAGACTCCAAATATGAATTGCTTGCATTTCAAGGGGGGAAGTTTCCTATAGAACTTGTGTGTTTATTATAATGATTTCTGTGGTTGTGGGGAGCTTGCGTAAAACTAATTGCTTTGACATTATTATAAGCCCAAGAAGGTGTGCAGCGCCTGTAGCTCAGTGGGTAGGGTGCCAGCCACATACACCGAGGGTGGCAGGTTTGAGCCCAGGCCAGCTAAAACAACATTGACAACTGCAACAACAACAACAAAAATAGCAGGGCGTTGTGGCGGGCACCTGTAGTCCCAGCTACTCGGGAGGCTGAGGCAAGAGAATTGCATAAGTCCAAGAGTTGGAGGTTGCTGTGAGCTGTGATGCCACCGCACTCAACTGAGGGCGACAAAGTGAAACTCTATTTCAAAAAAATTTTTAAAAAATGCCCCCCCCCAAAGTGTTATTTTAAAAGAGAATTGCTGCAATTCTAATGAGCTGAAGGGAACTGGACAGAAGCTTATGCCCTTGGAAAGAATTTGGATTCACATCATAACCAGAGCCCTGCCTGGTATTCCGCCCTGTTGAGCATGTATGATTTTATAAGATGAAACCACAGCAAGCCATCAGCTCCAGAGTTCTGAAAGCCAGTCTGAACGTTTAGTCTAGTTACCACTTTTTAAAAGGGAGGAGAAAAAGCCGCCTGTCTAAATCTCTGAAATTGAGGGCCCACCTGTCCTGGTTCCGTTTAGCACGCACTGTGAAGTTCCTAGGCTGCCCACCAGTGACACTCCGCTTTGGCCCAGAGTGGCAAATACAGCCAGGGCGGCCTGGTCCTGTCTCAGAACTGTGCCTGATGTTCCCCATCATGAATCTGGGGGTTGGTGGCTCTGATTAAGCGTGTGCCGAAGGCTCACTTTCACCGCCGCTGCTGGGATAAGGGGAGGCCATTAAAATGGGCGTCAGAGAAATGGGATCCATCGCCTACTTCAGTCATTCAGCAGGGGGAACATCTTCCGTGGGGACTCTTGGCACACTTGGGAACAAATCAGAGATCCGCTTACCCACGCCGGGCCCATCTCACCCAACGCGTGGCCCCAGCAATAGCCCCCGGGGCTCTTTTTAGCCAGCTCCTGCTGCATCTTGCTGCTGTAAGGGCACAATCTACAAAGCATTTTGATGAATGGTGTCCATGTGCCTAATTTATTACTGTAATTATTGTGATAATTTAGAGGAGATAAATTGAAATCTATTACAATTTAATGTAAAAAGCTGTAATTAGTTTGCCTGAGAGAGGCGTTGGGTGGGGGGTGGCGGGAGAAGCTGCAGCGCAGAAAGGAAAATCCATTAGGCCAATTACAACGCTAGCATGGCAGAGGGTGTGCGGGCCTTGGAAATACACCCACGTCTTTCCCCGGACTGTACCCTGAGTGCACAGATTCATCTGTCTCATCCTCCATTAATTTAATAAACACATCAAGGCAAGAGATGCGAGAATTCCTTAATCATGGTAATGAACGCGTGTGTATCACTGTGGGTGTTGGGGATGGTGGCACGGAGGGAAGGGGAGAAGAGAGGGGGAAAAATGGGTTGCTTCGGAGCAATTACCATGTAGACGGTAAAACAACAGGACGCCGTCTGCGAGCGTGGGCAATTATCATGCACAGCGGAAAACAACCTCTGTCCCCGCGTGCTCAGGCCTGAGCGGTGGCACGGGAGGAGGGCGCATCGCTAATGAGACGCCCAGAACGCTTTCCTGGCTATTCCCAGAAGTGCCAAAACCACAGCCCGTCCTGGCGCAATTAAAAATATATATATTTAAAGAAGCCGGTAACTGCTATCACCTATTTACTGTCAAATTAATTCAGTGGCTCTGGAGATGCCATCTGTATCAGCGTCACGAGAGGGTGTCACCGGCTTGGGATCCATCAGCAGAAGTGAGCACTGCTGTTTTGTTTGATGGCTGTGATAATGGGAACAAGCTAACCAATTCCAACAGATATATCATAGATTTTCTCATAATTATCTGACCTGTTACAATGTGTCACTCTTCCGCCAAACACACTGTTTTTATGTCAGAAGCTGTATGGGCACTTTTGCCTTTGATCATTCAGTTTTCTGCAGATGTCAGCCTTACTGTATTTTAATTGACTGTGGGGTAGCATTAAAAAAAAAAAAAGCACCTTGCACGGTAGCTGCCTCTCGCCCTGACAAGCTGGCTTCTGGGAACGTCAGGGCTGGCTTGGGAGCACCATTGGGGAGCCATGTGCACCCCCCGTCCCAGAGTCTCCAAAGGGGACAACAAAATGATGTCAGGAACCGTTCCAGCCAGCGCCTCCCTGTGGGGCTCCCCTCTACTGTTCCCTGACACGACACCCTGCCCGTCAACCCGCAAATGTGCCAGGATAAGGCACGCGGGCCCCGATCAGAGCCAGCACCCCTGCCTTCAGACTGCGTCGGTGGTCCCCAGACCCGCAGACAAGCTTGTGGACTGGGGAGAAAGCCTTGGTCAAAAAAAAAACAAAAAAACTTTTTTGTTCTTTTTAAATTTCTGCTGGTTGAAAATCTGTGCTGAGCACCAATGGGAAACATTTCAATACAGAGGTCAATTTATTTTGTCTCGGGTTTTCAGAGACAGAAAAATCTCTGCTTTTCTGTCCGGGATCCCGCAAGGGCTGCTGTTGGGTCACCTGATGCTCCCCGCCTCGTTAACCCGGCCTGGCAGGGGAGAAGCTGTCTTTACCATCGACCCCTGACAGACATGACATTCCCACCCACCTCCTATTCCAAGGGACCCATCGTCTCCTGAATCACTGCCTGCTGCTCCAGGAAATTGCTCATAGTGAGTTCTGTTTTTTTTTGAAATATGGAACGCTTCACAAATTTACGTATCATCCTTGCAAAGGGGCATGCTAATCTTCTCTGTATCATTCCAATTTTAGTATATGTGCTGCCAAAGCAAGCACTTTTTTTCTTTTTTGCAGTTTTTGGCCGGGGCCGGGTTTGAACCCACCACCTCCAGTACATGGGGCCGGCAGCCTACTCCTCTGAGCCACAGGTGCTGCCCGGTAAGTTCTGTTTTACAGGAAGCCAAACAACCCACCAAGAGCAAAGCGGACATGTTGAAAGGATTCCGTTGGAAGGGCGTGTCCTCAGCAAAGAAGCTGTGCTGTGTAAAACAATTTCCAGAGGTTTATTCTGAGCCAAACTTGAGGACCGGGTCCTGGAGCCTTGAGTAAGTGGATTTGGGGCAGTGGGGTGACAGCTGGATTTTACACATCTCAGGGAGACAGGGATGGCAGACAAAGTCGTGAATCAATATGTGGAAGGCATATATTGGTTTGGCCCCCAAAGGTGGGACCTCTCAAAGCTGGGGGCTTACAGGTTATAGGTGGGTTTAGAGATTCTTTAGCTGATAATTGGCTGAAAGAGTCAGGCTCTGTCTAACAGACCAGGAGTCAGAGAAAAGGGATGCTGAGTTCAGATAAAGGTCTGTTCATCAGAGACAAAGTACAGGACATGTGCCCAGACCCAGGAGGTTTGCTGTGTATATTGGGGAGCTGCAGGTGTGTCTTGCAGAGCCTCAGGCCTGTTAGTGAGTCACAGAGGACGTCTCTAAGGAAGGTGGAGCCAGGATGAGGCTGGTCTGGTCTCCATTCTCTGGCTAGTGACTCAGTTTTAGGGATCCCCATGGCCAAGAAGCGTTCAATCGGTCAGCCATTGAGGGGAGCCTCAAGAATTTCCTTTACTGGGAGGCACCTGTGGCTCAAAGGAGTAGGGTGCCGGCTGCATATGCCAGAGGTGGCGGGTTCAAACCCAGCCCTGGCCAAAAACCATTTAAAAAAAAGGAATTTCCTTTACTCTAGCAATGATGTGCTTTCTGGTGGCACCGATTCATTGTCCTAACTGATGAGTGACTAAATGTGGATGGATGGATGGGTAAGCAGGTGTCTGAGGCTATGACCCAGCTAATCTAATCACACCAGCCATACTCTTCCCCTGCATTTTCCATAAGGTAGGGGGCACTTACACAATGTTACCTGGAGTCCTCCAGACACAGGGAATTGGTCAGGAACGATGATGCTGGGAATCATTCACTGGCTGTCTCTGCTTCTCCAAACTGGACGGGTCAGTCTGCTCAGACTAACGTCAAAAAGTATTGCAGGCTGGGCAGCTGACCTTGTTTTTCTTAGTTGTGGGAGATGAACATCCCCCATCTGGGCAGGTTGGTTTCCTGGCGAAGGCTCTCTTACCGGTTTGCGATGGTACCACTCACATGGTGGAGGGAGAGAGCTTTGCTGTTTCTTCTTTTGACAGCAATGAAAGTCCCATCACGAGAACTCTACTTTCATGAGCTCAATCTGCATCGAACCACTCCCCAAAGTGTCCACCTCCAAATACCACCCAAATTGCAGACTTTGGTTTAAGCATGTGGATTTCTTACCAGCCACTGTTCACCTGCTGGACGCTGCTGGTCAGGCCCTAACAAGACCAGATGAGCCCAGGTCCCGACGTCTGGAGATGCTTTATTATCTTCCAAGGTTGTTGTTACTGATAAGTTGAGGAACCGGACTCCACAGTATTGGTCAAGGATACAGGGTGCTCTGTGTACCCAGTGAAGTGTTGACTAGCTATAAATTTAATCTAGAGTAAAAATGCTTTGAAGATAGAAGCACTTTAAGATGCAAAGATATCGTGTAACCTCGTAACCTGTAAAGAGGATTCTGTTTACCTTATGCCATGATGTGTGCGGAGGAATGGACACAATGTTTGCAAGGACACTTACCGACTTTCATCACATTAAGAGGAAACACCGAGGGCGGCGCCTGTGGCTCAAAGGAGTAGGGTTCTGGCCCCATATACAGGGGGGAACGGGTTCAAACCCAGCCCCAGCCAAAAACTGCCAAAAAAAAGGAAACGCTGAGAACAGGACAGTCTCCTGGCAAGCCTGTTTTGTGACTTAGGGGCAATCCCCCCAAGTAACTCAGTGTTCCAGAATGAGATAAGATGGGGCACTCATTAGGAAGCAGGTGTTAAACATTGATGCCTGGTACTTCTTCGTGGGGGTTGTGGGCAAAGAACACGTGAGGAAAGAGCGTGTGGCAATCCTTACGCATGCAGCCCTCGTATGTAATTACCTTAACTCTCCACACCTGTTGTGTATAACCTTAATAAACAGCCATTGAGGAGGGGGCTCAGGGCTACCCCGCGTTTAAGGTTAGCCCGCCTCCTGCAAGCTTGTTCTTCAATCCGTGTCACGCCTGGCTCCTTCGTGCACCAACCTCGACCAAGGCCTTAGGGGTTGAGAAAGAGGAATAATCACATTGCCGATGTTACTTTTACTGTGAGAATAAAAGTAACAAACAGAAAGAGGGGGACAGAGCAGTTCTTTGAGGAGATATCCCCACTGCTCTCCAGATTCTGTGACTTTTCTGTAAATTAAAGTGAAACTGTCAATCTTTCATCCGCTTTTCTGTTGATGGGCGTGGGTGACAGGTGGATGGACCCCTTGGTTTGGATTTATAGAATGATAAACATTCATTTCACACAATTGGTGTGGGTGACAGGTGAATGGACCCCGTAGCTTTGTAGAACGATGAACATTCGTCCCATAGCACTGAGGTAGAACCCAGTTAGCTGTGGCTGGAAATTCTCCACCATTCTCCCTTACCTGCCCCTCTTCCAGACCCCAAATCTCAAGCTTCCCGGTAGCTAGCAATGCCTACCTTTATTTTAAAAACAGATGTTGCAAGTTTGATCTCTGTCTATAATATCCAGAGATAACTACAAGGCCCACACTGTTGGACCCCAGCTATGCACCAAAATGTGTAACTCCAGAGGAAGAACTCTCGAGACGGGGGGCAGTCTGGACTTCAGTACCAAGAAACATCCACTTGGCAAAGCCGGTGTCTGCCTGCGTCTCTCCCACAGAGTTTCCATTCATCTTCCACTTTCCAGGAAAGCGGGCTGACACAAGCAGGCTAACATTACCTCATTCAAGGGTGCTCATTGCCCCTGAGTTTCCACGAAGGAAGGAGAAATTCAACAACCATACAAACATGAGCTTGAAAGCATTTCCCGAAAGGTCACTGTTGTCCATCCAAAATGATTTTGGGCTGCAGTAACCCAACAAATGGTCGAACTCCCACGTTGCCATCAATGAGGCGAGAAGTTCTGGGCGAGCTTCCATCGCCCTCTCTCTGAATGTCACCTACTTTTAATAAATACCTACTTTGGGCAGCGCCTGTGGCTCAAAGGACTAGGGCGCTGGCCCCATATGCCTGAGGTGGTGGGTTCAAATCCAGCCCCGGCCAAAAAAAAAAAACAGCAAAAAGAATAAATACCTACTCTGCTCAGAATATCCTTCTCTCTCTGGAGGCTGAACTGGTTGCATTCAATCTCATCAGCTGAGGTTGTTGTTTACTGTTTCCTAAGACTAAAGTCTGTTTTTCATATTCATCCACCTCGGGTGATAGGAATGGAAAGGAAATCGCTTGCAATAGCTGCCCCTCGATAAGGTTCTTTGAAAATCTGATGAAAGCTATGATTCCACTCAAACTTACATAGCATGTCTGTTTTTGATTTCTGAGTTTAAGTTCACTTAAAACAACCCTTAGATGCTATAGGGACAAACATGCATTAAAGACCTTCAAATGTGGCGGAAAAAGTAATGTCCCCAGAGATATCCACGTCCTAATCCCATGTGGTACCAGAATAATGT